>JAUELA010018037.1:0-11776 GCA_031471845.1 Boltenia villosa | reverse complement strand
CCGACATAACTTTAACCGCGTATCTAGTAGCTCGTATGGCGGGTATGACTCGCCAAAACCTAATAAAAGACGTAATATTACAACCGCTTGAATTACGGTTAGCTAATACAACCTCTTGAATTACGGTTAGCTACATTTTAAAATGGCTAGTGCTCATCCGACTAAGAAAAAAGGAAGGTGAACGAAGAAGGGCGAGTGTTTCAAGAAAAATGGGAATTACAGTATTTTTGCAAGTGTATAATTGTAGAAGTGCGGCCCTCATGACAACACAAACCGAATCCTATGGCCCTCGCGGCGCTCTGAGTTTGACATGCCTGTATTAAAGGATTTCGAATCTGACATAAAAAGGGTGTTCTCAGATACAATGACGTCACGTACACATTTGAGTCTGACTTCAATAGACTAGTACGGAGCTAAGGTAAATAAACCAGTGATTCCTATTCCTTGTGCATCGAGATGAAATTAGGTGCGTCGCGAAAGAGCAAGAATATATTCCAAAATGTCAAAATACAAACTGAAATTCCTAATAAAGTTAATATACAAATGTCTCAGTGGTGAACAACTAAACTAAGAATGAGAGGTATATTTCTAATGATCTAAATTCGTACTTTATGCAATGTATTATTTATAAAAATGCCTCTTTTGAATAAATTTATTTCCAAAGTGCGCTTAAATAATTCAAGTGTTTTGAAGTGCGCACTGAGTAAAAAAACTTGAAAACCACTGCAATAGAGAATCAAGAAAGTCATATTGGTAAAGGAACTGGGTTTGCATTGGAGTGTGCCATATTCGCTCCCAAACTTGTTTGATGTGTTGAGATCTGTTTGATTATTGCCTAAGACTTGTCTCTTCCAAAATACGGCTCATATAGATACGATAATAAGTTAAGTAGATATTCAAGCTTTTCATATATTTAAAGACGAGATTTGTATTGGTTTTAACCATGCACAACATGCGAGGATATTGCCAGTATTAACTATATTTATGTACAACTGGTGTGATGGATAGAGAGAGGCAAGGTATGTACAACGACAAGCATTATGGCAGCTAAGGCGGCTAAAAGTTAGCACTTCAGCAATGGAATATTTTTAGATATATTTCCGAAAGGTGCTAGGTCAGGGGTGGCCAACCCACGGCTCGCGAGCCGCATGCGGCTCTTTGCCTGATTTTATGCGGCTCTTAAGGCGCGTCTACATGTAATAAAGTAATTTACATGCGCCGCGCTCCGCATCGATGAAGCATCTATTAGATTACTCATGCACATCGAATGCTTGTGCGTCTGTGAATCTGTGTTAATGAATTGCTTCGATTGGCAACAACGGAATACAAGCCAGATTTGAAGAGGATTGTTCAAGGATTGCCAAAAGTCCCACAAAGTAACATGCAAAATAAAAAACGGCTTTCTGTCATTTACATGTTGGTGTGTATCATTTACAATAAATCTAGCTGAGCAAAGGGATGTATGTGTGTGTGAGGAAGAGACGGGGTGATATTCATGTGTGCACATGTGTATGATGTGGCTCTTTACGGTTAACACAGTAAGAAATGAGGCTCTTGGTCTCTGACTGGTTGGCCACCCCTGTGCAAGGTGAACAAAAATGCCCTCAACTGTATGGTATGGTATCTACCATTGTAATATAATCAACTTGTATGGTGAAATGCCCTACCGTATACGCTAAAATGAATGTCTACTCGCTATAGTAACGCAGAAGTATCATCGATCTCAAATTTCCTTCGACAAGACTTTGTTATGTTTTCTTCCTTGTATTATCTTCTATTACGTGATTCCATTCATATTTATTCAACCAAATCGTTGTCGATCACGCAGCAGGTGACGAGGCTAAGCCTCTATTTCTTTCAATTTGTACAGAGCTGACGACATTTGGAAATAACACATGTTCAGAGAATGTGTTGTTTTGATTGGCGTGTCAAATGATGCAATAAATTCGTTGCCATGATAGTCTATGGTGATCCCAAAGAGGGGCCCATCGCATGGACAAAATGGGGACCAAGAGCTATAGCTGGGTCCGCTTCCAAAATATGAAATCTAATCGTATGTTCACTGGGCATTTTTGAAAGTATAAAAATAAATATGCAACATCTTCATTGTTACAGTCATAAAGATAAAAATTACGACCTTGTGTCGTAATAATGAAGAAATCTATAACAGAAGGCAATACTTTGATATTTTATATTCGCCAGTCATCTTCTACTTAATGGCTTCGTCACAAGAAAAAGCAATGTTATCTTTGCAATCCACAGTATTTATAATGCTCATAATCAAGAGGAAGTCCACCAAACAAAAAACGAATCCGCGCAGGAAAAGGTTGGCAACCACTTGTCTAGTATTTAGAATTGGAAAATTAAATAGACTTTGATACATGCCTTCCACCAATTATATTGTATTGTATAACAGCACACATCGAACACTAACCCTCAAACAATATAGGATATTTCTGATGTGAACTATCCCATACAGGCGTGCACCATTCAAATCGCAGTCGAGCAGTGCTCGATTTATTATGTTTTTATCTTCTAATGCCCGTTTCACACTACGGTAGAATCGACGAAGAATTGCTTATTTACAAAGTAAAACTACGTTAATGTTGATTTGCAAAGTAGAACTACCGTCGTGCTTATTTACAAATAAGCATTTGCATAGTTTTACTTTCTAAATAAGCAATTCTTCACCAATTCTACCGCAAATCCACCGTAGTGTGAAAGGGGCATAAGCTGTTACTCTGGTTGTCAAAGGTTTTGTTAAACCCAATAAAATACACAACTTACCTCAATTCCAGCTTCTTGGTAGTCATGGTATTAACTTTTCATATTATCACTACAGTTACAGTGTAATAACACCAATACATATGTCTAATAGAGTTTCAAAACACCTATAGTAAAAGTTAAAACATTGGTATCGTACTGATACCGTATATGATTCAAACTGAGCATGAAGAAACAATAAATTGAAAAACTTCCATGCGTGATTTCTTAGTAATCTATATACTGCTTAAACCAGTGCTTCTCAACCTTTTTTAACTCGTAGCCCACTTTTACTGACATTTTTTGGAGTCACAACATAAGATATTGAGGCAAAATGACAATGAAAAAAATTCAAATATATTTGTGAGAAAAAAATATTAACAACACATTCAATTTACTGTTAAAATTCTACTCAATAATACTCAACACGCGTTGATAAAAGTATTCGGTCTTTGTACTGTAACATATTGGCCTGTTCCATGGCCCACCTGAAATACCTCCACGACCCCCCCAGGTTTAGAAGCGCTGATTCAAACCATGTGATTTCCTGCTCGCTCTGTATTTAAATACAGCAATAAAGGTGTACAGTGGCGCCATATTTGTGTGAATAGTACCACTGTAATGCGAATACGAACAGAATGAAACAAGTTTCGTTAAAATCGGACCACAGGTTACCGAGTTGGATGCCCAAGCGGGTTATATTTGATCTAGTTTTGATATTACTGTGACCTTGATGTATATAAAGTACACGTACTTTAACCTTGACATTAACAAATTCTCTTTTCTAGTAAATGCAACTACTTCTATGTTTCCTTCTTTTCTTTGGATTCCACGGTTTCCTTTCCTGCATAAAAGCCATAATATCGAGTATATAGCGGGATTTTCCTACAGAATTCACATACTCAGCTTTTCTTCATCACAATGATGAATCAATAAATTAGACAATAATAATACTAACAATAAGATTTTAATATATAACCAATCTTTAAGTTCACTGTTCTTCACATTATTTTCTAATCTATTATCAATACCAAACTTTCAAAGGCGCCCAATCCGCGACTTGTAGCCCAATCTGGCAACCCTGGAGTATCCAAATTGAACTATTCTATAGCAGACGCTCCTCAACCTTCCCTTTATCTCATCTCAACCCTTGAATTGATTCAAATCTTCTCTAAGTACAATACTGTAACATTTGCGAATCAATAAATTAGATAATAATATACATTATAATGCGATCTTTAAATTCTTTTAAGTTCCTTGTTTTTTAGCATTATCTTCTAAACTTCAATTGTTGGTTATGTTTCACTTTCAGAGCCCAGATTATAAATCTAGTAGCATACAGAGCTAAGAAGTCGCCCAATCCGCTACTTGTAGCCTTAATCTGGCAACCCTGCACTAACCCTACAGACTGCCAAACAGCATAGTATCAAAATTTAACTATTCTATAGCAAACGCTCGTCAACCTTCCCTTTATCTCATCTCAACCCTTGAATTAAATCTTTTCTAAGTACAACACTGTAACACTTGGTTTGTTTACTCGCAAGTTGATATAATTCTTGAATCAACAACAAAACAAACAGTTGAAGTAGATTTCCAAAGATGAAATCGTACTAGAACGCACTCTAAAAACCCTTAATAAACTGATAACAGACACAGAGCCTCTAGATTGTGAATAAACTAACGTTATTGACGCTGTCTTGAGATTGTAACCATTCCTAACGTACTGCCAGTAGTTTTATTCCTGTCAACTAATGTTTCATACTACGGTAGATCTACTGTAGGATTGCCGAAGAATTGGCAATTTACAGGGTAAAAGCACGCAAATGCTTATTTGCAAATAAGCACGACGATAGTTCTACTTTGCAAATCAGCATTTGCGTATTTTTACTTTGTAAATATGTATTGCTTCGAATATTCTACCGTAGGGCTACCGTAGTCTGAAAGGGACATTATACGTTTCACCCATATTTCATACGATTTTTGCCTCTTTTTGGTATACAGCCCTATAGGAGTTTTGTGTTCTTGGCCTTGCAATGTTCAATATAATATTGAAAGAAAATGAGCTAGATTACACTCCTAGTTTACTAAAAATCGATGAAAATCAAACTCGATTTTTCATCCCAAACTCTTTCATTTCTAAGGCCTCCATTAGTGCATATTGTATAATAGAAGTCTTGCTGTCACCGATCGCATATGTAACATGAATCATATAGTTTAAATGATCTCTATACGACTTTCATTTGTCCACAATACGGTTTTCATGACAGGTATGTTTTCAAGGTTTTTAAAAACATTCAAAATCCAGAAACCGTTCAGTTCTCCCTTTTGCATTTCCTAGGCATTGTATTAACGAACTATTACTCTAATTCCATGCACTAATAATTAAGATAGTGAACTTAATTGATAATGAAACGGCGCAAATATGTTCGCGCGCCTTAGGTGCCTATACATGCGGTCAGCTGGATATTCTAGCCTCGTACCCAAAGCGATAAGGTGAAGTATGAGTCAGTTTGAGACGTAACTGGCGTTAGTTCAGAGAAATCACTTGAAGAAATTCATAATATCAATAAACAAAGGGCTGGAAAATACTAGACATCACAATTCACATTATCACATTAACATTTGAAAAATGATATAGGTGTTTAGGTGGAAACAGCTATGGTAGGGTGAATGAGACCCATGTCTCAAAAACCGCAGGGTCTGAATACCCTTAACGTCCCATCCAACATAGGATACCCTACGTATAGTATACATAGGAATCCCGGACATTCAGCCAACGGACATTTCGCTATAATTTGCAGAGGCGCATTTTGCCAACATTAAATAAAAATTCTTTGTATGTCAATAACCCTAACCCTAACTAACTCTAAGATATAATTTTTTGAAAGGTGGCTAAATATGACGAACAACTTAGAAACTGCAATACTAATTCCAATACACGAAATATCAACCTGTACGACTGTAATACTGTTTATGAATGTAAACACGATGGAGTGTTTCAGTCTTTTGTTCGCGAACAACGCGTAATAGAAGAAGGCGGTACAAACGATGGTAACTATTGTGATGTCATAATCGAAGAAGAAAACTATTGTTATTGTTGCTTTATATGAATTACAAAATGGAACCTCAGCACTAATTGGGGAATAATTACATAAATATTGAATTATCGAGAAATAAATTGAGAAATACAAAATCTTGGATGGGAAACACCTGTTACTCTGTGTGATAAGCGCGGAAGGTTGTTTGTCGCCCTTTATCAACAGATTATTCCGAAATTTGTCAAAGAGGTACAGATTCATCCCATCTTGCAGGAACAAGGGAAACCATTGTCCGGGCTCCCTAACGAGTGAATATATACTTTTTACGGCAACCAAGTATTCTTGAAAGCTTCATATCATTTACTAACCTCAATGGATTAACAAAGAAAACT
Organism: Boltenia villosa; assembly: GCA_031471845.1. Lineage (NCBI taxonomy): Eukaryota > Metazoa > Chordata > Ascidiacea > Stolidobranchia > Pyuridae > Boltenia > Boltenia villosa. The sequence continues at coordinate 5,583 of JAUELA010018037.1, read as the reverse complement.
TCGGGCTCTGTGCGAACTTTCTTCGGGAAAATATTCTTTTGTAATCCAAAACTACATAACCCGGGCAACGCTTGGTACCTCTGCAAGTTATAAATTCAAATTCAACACGAAGCACATGCTTAACTTAGATAAACGATGCTCAACTACGAGGAGTTGCATTGAACCCATTTCAAGGTTCTCACTGACTGCATGCGTTTGGGAGTGGGCGGAAAAGTTACTTATGATGTAAGAAAACCGCGATATGTGACGTTTGCAAAACACGACTTGAGCTTCAAACCCACGTAAGCAGTGACGTCGCCAGGGGGGTGGGGGGGGGCGGTGGGTTCTCTGCCGTAAGGTTTTAGATCCAATTCCACCGGGGCTCCCCTCCACGTCAAATCGTATCGCTTCCATATCCCCAGGAAGGTGATATCACCCACTGTTATGACCCTTTCAAACTACGGTAGAATTGTCGAGGAATTGCCTATTTACAAACTAAAACCACGCAAATGCTGATTTGAAAATAAGAACGACGGTAGTTCTACTTTGCAAACAAGCATTTGCGTAGCTTTACTTCGTAAATAAGTAATTCGACGTCAATTCTACCGTAGTGTGAAAGGAGTCCACATAAAGAATCATAAGCAACATGTGTAAAATTCTTTAAAATGAAATCAACCCTCACCTTCAAATATTCTTTGCAGCAACAATATCTTCGGGTCCCTTCTGGTGTTCAGCAGCCGTTAGTAAATAATGCAAAATAAGAATCTGTATTAAAAGTAAGCTCTGGTTTAATATTAAGCCTTGGATAGAAATATTAAAATCGTTCTTATTTATCTCCAATTTATTCTCTTTAAGACTTATTAACCAGAGTTGTAATGACTCGAGTCAATGACTTGACTCGAGTCGCATTTTTGATGTGACTCGACTCGTCTCGAGTCTTGACCCGTGAAAGACTCGACTCGACTCGAGTCTCGGCGCTTAAAGACTTGACTTGACTCGAGTCTTGAAACAAAATGACTCGAGGTACTAGAGACTCGAGTCTCACAATAAAGAGATCAATTTGATTACATTTTCCCGATAGGTTATGTGGTAACAATGTATTTAATGTTCACGCGTATCTGGATTCTCGAGCAAGTTGAAACACGCTGTCGGTTTGCTTTGATTTTGTAAGAGTCGTAACGGCATTCGCAAAATATTCAGTTCTGTTTTGCGCCATGGATGTGTTAATGGATTCTTTCAATTATTTGTAAAATACTTCATGACTTGAAATTGACTCGAACATTTTTGTGACTCGGACTTTACTTGACTCGAAGAAGTCAGTGACTCGGACTTGACTCGACTCGACCATGAGATTGAAAAGACTTGACTTGGCTCGAGTTTCTAGGCATATGACTCGGACTCGACTCGAGACTCGACTTTGATGACTTGGTCCCATCTCTATTATTAACACAGCAAAACATGTGTTAACTCCTCGTACACATTTACTCATCAATCCGCAGAGGTTGTTATTGAAATTCAACATGATGTTCAACTCCTCTATCTTCTTTCAGTTCATTCTGTTTATCATATAATCGTATACACATCATTCCATTAAAGCCGATTACTTTCAGCTTAGAACAGTTGATTATTAGAAGGGAGCCACTTGACTCACTTGGCTCCCTGAGGTGAAATTTGGGAGGAGTATTAGTCTCTCCTAGATAGATATTTACGGTGAGGCCATTATGTAACACCATTCGCAATAACTTGCTTGGTTCAATATGCTTTAGTGCTGTTTTTGGAATGTTTACCAAAAAGGAGGCTGTCTATTTGTTCCTCGGGTCATAGTTGTCACTACCTTGCATCTTGCAATGTCATAAACCATTCAGTAGGTTTCAGTGTCATGCCATATTTTTCTATACTGACCGCTGTTTTCAAAAATTTGTATTTCAAAAAATATTTAAAATTCTATCTATCCATCTCTGCAACTAGATTTGACGATTTTTCACCAAAGCATCCAGTATGACGTCATAATGAAATATGAAGGATAAATAAAACGCACGCAACTAACGCGTTCTATGTGCGTCCACCTTTTTTTCTGTTGGACATGTTAACACCAATAATTCCCTAACCCAAACCGGCCTCAAACTTTTGCACTAAGTTAAAACTGACTTGTATGTTGTATCTTATGTAGTAATATGAAACAAATGACATTCCCTTCTTTTCCTCCTTTCAGTTCGAATTGTCCATTCCCCATTCTGAATCGCTCTGCTAAAGTGGAAGAATCTAATGCGATATAATTTATTTCCTCTCTTCATCTTAACCAAGGTTCAAATTCGACAAAATTAAAGACACGCTCAAATGGAGCATGCGTCTATTCGAATCTCGGTAAAAACGCACAAGAGCAAAACTAGGCGATATTGACACACTTAATGAAAACTCTATTTCTAACCCTTACCCCAATCCTAAGCCTGGTCCTAGCCATAACCCCAACCAATACTCAATATATTGACGGCACTGCGTTCTAGCAGTTAGGTTCTGCGCCTTCTGATCATAATAGTTTGGGCTCAAATCTGCTATGTCCAGTGAGATATAATTCGGCAAAATCGGCGGCAGCTGGCTCGAAGACCATGCGCGTATCACTGCCATCTCACCAATTACGAAATATGCATATATGATATGATCAATTGTATGAAATAAAAAAACGTTACATTTTAACCCGTGAGTACCTGTTCCATTTCCATTTGCTAGCTATGTTTACTGAGAGCACCAAATGAACCAAAACTATGAGAAGATGTCACAATCAATGAAAACCCTATTTCTAATCCTTACTCCGACTTTAGCCCCAACCGAAACCTAACCCTAACACTGTGTTTTACCTAATGTCAAACTCGTACTATTTCCACCTGTGCTCATTTTACCTCTGCCATGTATACTGATCCAAATGAACCATGCATCGTTTAAACTAGCAAGCTGACTCACAAACAAGACCTCACCCCTCTGACGCGTGCCCTGGATATCACAAACACTTTTTCATATCATAAATGAAACCAGAACTCGAGTTACTTGTTTATGTCCAAACAAACTCAATACAACTTGCTCGCTTGCCACAACATTACGAGAATGAAGTCTTAATCCTTCAGAGTAATAATGTAGAGATCCTCGTTCTGTGTTTGATGGAATAAGAAAGTGTAATGTTAACCCATTACATGCCCGAGATAGCGGTAAACAATCGCTTTGAATTTTGAAGCAAGGAATCAAGGAGCTTATTTCTTGGATATATAGATAGATATTGTATTTTTGTCACATTGAAATTTTCAAATAACAGAAAAATTTAAATATAAAAATGAAGGTAAAATATAACATTGGCACAGTATTGGCGAATGACCCTAGGGTCATCAGAATCAGCCAACCCTGAGATATTGATATCAATGAGATCCAATAAATGACAATTAATATCGATGTTTTCGTTTGATGTTTTCCAAGTAAGCCGGCCCAAGTTTAAATTTATCGATTCGACGCTTTTCTACTTGCAACGGAATGGACGTTTCGCCACCATAGTATCATTGAAATCCGGCCCAAGTTTAAATTTATCGATTCGACGCTTTTCTACTTGCAACGGAATGGGACGTTTCGCCACCATAGTATCATTGAAATCCCAAAAACACTGTAATGTAGGTTCAGGTTGTGGTTAGGTTGGGGATTAGAGTTAGTTTTAAAAATAAATTGACTTTGCGACGAAACGTCTTGGTGGTTTTCCAATCAAGTCCGGAAGGCAATGATTGTCTCAGACCAGGGACAGACCACATTTCCCTGTCCACGCTTGTAAATAGTCACATTCATTATGATCATTTTGACAGTTAAATGACAATATAGCGGAGCGACACCTTTTCCAAAATATAAACGAATGCGGCAAAAAATAAAATATATATCTATCAACTCCTTTTAGTCATTATCTTGTCGCTGGTAACCTACAGGTTAATCTCCAGTCCCATAACAACAGTGGAATCCGAACCAAATTTCCCGCCTCTCGATCACTTCAATAGAATGTTCGTGTTTTTAACAAATCTGATCTCGCCCGTATGTACATAGCAAACAGCTCCTATTCATCGCGACCCCTTTAATCATGTTATAAAGAAGATAAGTCGACGAAATACACAATTTATATTAAAACCACAACAGTTCCGAGGCCTGTTGTTTGTGGTGGAAAATTTCCCTTCAACACAGTGATGCTCGTGAATACATATTTCATATCTTTTACATTTATTATCTATTCATATGTGCCCATTTCACACTACGGTAGATCTATGGTAGAATTGACGAGGAATGGCTTATTTACAAAGTAAATGCTGCTCTGCAAAAAAGAGCTACCGTCGTGTATTTGCAAATAAGCACTTGCGTAGTTTTACTTCGTAAGTTGGCAATCCTTCGGAAATTCTACCGAAGTGTGAAAGGGGCATTAGTGTACTCTAATTATATTTTTTACTTTGTTTTTGCTTGTATGTCTATTCATTGAATACCCATCTGTTGTATACAAATTTATGTTATCCGTCGTTATCATAGCGAACTCAAAATTCTCCTTAAATTATAAATTGCATCCCAGTTGTGGCCACATGCGGCCCGAGATGATAAGTTTTAATACGAGTGGTCCCGAAGATAAAGGCAATCAAAAAAATTGTAAAATTTTCGAAGTGATATTATGAAGTAATTCCTAGTAGAAACGTATGACGAAATTCAAGTCACGTGTAATGACGGAATTGTGGATAGCATAACATCTTGAATGACGTCATTATAGGGCATATCAAAAAGTATAGGCGAGAGAGTAAGCGATATATCTACATGAATTCCAGATTTGAAGAGATTTGATCAAGATTTTAGCGAGTTATCGCGCAATGCAGATACTGTAACATACAAACAAAAAAAAACAAGAGTAACCAAGATTAGACTATTAACGTAAAAACGGAGTAGGGAGGGTCTAGTGTAGGTGTTTCTTGAAGTGCAAGGTTTTTTTTTCTAGTTTAGGGTCATTGAACTCTCGAGCGGGGGTCATTGACCTTTCAAAATCAGGTCATTGACCCTTAATTTGAGTTCAAATCTAAATCCTTTCGAATCCCCTCTCGGGAAATGTCGAAGTAATTATTGTGAACGTTAATCTCTTCCTAATACGATTTTGTTGATACAGTAGGTTCTGGCTCAATGGGATCAGTCGAAAATGTAGCCTACGGTGTCAAGTGGAGGGTTGTCGTAGGGTTCAAAAACAGAATGCTTTCCAAAATCCTAATTTATGACATCATTCGATGACGTATAATTTTTTATTAGCTCGGTAAAAGGTGTTTTTAGCATTTTGGCGGGGTTTTAAGCGCACGAGATTAGAGCGATATTAAAATGTCGACAAAAGTTGTTGCCTTGATCGTGTATTCCTCACTCTGATCAAATTAAAATACTGTTTGTTAATATATCTGTGACAGTGTTGGGCAATGAATGACTGGCGCTCTAAAGTCAAGCATTTTAGACGTCAGCAAACGAAACGTAAACTAGCCATAAACCACGCCTTACCGTAAACCTAAGCATTGAAAATACAGATAATCATATATGTCCAGTGGCGGCGGAACGTTCCAAATCTTGGGG
>JAUELA010017927.1:0-11777 GCA_031471845.1 Boltenia villosa | reverse complement strand
TTCCTTTTATATTTATTTGTTTCTTTCTTTTATTAAAACTGGTTTGAACTTAATTAGATGTGCAATTGTCTGATCTTATTGAATTGTGCGGCCCACATCAAATAGTGGTGCATTTTTTTGGCCCAATAAGGCATTTGGGTGGGACATCGCTGGTCTAGTATCAAGCTTGAAAAGTAGGTACAAGAACATGATGTGAGCTTGCTGTCGTCTGATAACTTTAATGTACTTTAAGTCCTTATATATGCCTGACTAGGTAACTGGTTCGTCATAATAATCTAGATCGTTATAATTTGTTGTTTCTCAACTTTCTAGCGAGAAATTATATTTTTATTCCCTTTTTTGAGGGGGAAATGCGTCTTATCCGGTATATATATAATTTATATTTTTAATTAATGTATCATATTCACCCTCGGATTCACCGGAAAGCCGTATTCGGGCTTATACATGTCCGCATGATGCGACCATGTCGGCTTGCGAGTATGCTGAACTTTGATACCAGAGGAAAGCCGTGACCAAGGTCACGTGAAACCCATCTGCACCGTCAAGGAGTAAAGCATCCCCAGTCACCTACTCGTGTCAAGGCTCGAGAGTGAACATAAATGTCATCTTGAATTGTTTCTTTTTAAAACCGCTATTATTACATCACACAGCTCCAGATTTACGTAAAAGACTCCGTGTAAGCTTTGTAAATACAGCTGGTGTGGATGAAGCAGGGTACGGAGCAGGGGTGACACGAGAGTTCTTGCAACAAGTCATGAAAACGGGGTTTGACCCCACCAGGGGTTACTTCAGTTCAACAGCACAAGGTCGTTTGTACCCCAACCCCCATGCAGCAGCCATCAATCAGAACAGCAACGCTCATTTCCATTTCCTGGGCAGGATGCTGGGAAAGGTAGGAACTAGGTCAATTTTTATTTCGTGAAAGGGGAAAGGTTTTACTAACAGAGATACCTTCGCCCAGGATTTGAAAATTGAAATATATCTATATTTTCATGGAGAGGGCCCGGACTCGGGTTTCTATGTTAATGCAATATTCAGGGATGTACTTAGAGTCTAGACTTCCGAGGCAAATTGTGTGAGGAATTTCAATTTTTGTGTAGTGAAAGGGGAAAAGGTATAGTAAAGCTACCAGAGAGGTACTAAATTTTCACCCAGGATTTGAAAAAAAAATTCACTGAGATTCAGAATCGCTTTTCATTGTTATTTATTGCATTATTCCGGGATGTAGCTAGACGTCCGTGCCAAATCTGGTGAAGATGCGTTGAGAAATGGTGCCATTGTTTCAAGACCAACATACTTTCCCTCTTGTTATAGTAGAATCAATGAAACATAGTCGGTGACATAAATTCCGACTTCAAATCAGATGTAATTACTCGAGCTACGATCAAACTATAAATCTGAGAGAAAGTAGCATTACCTGCAGTGGTAATAACAAAAGAGAGAAATCATGAATTTAGTGCATAAATGTAGAACCGTTTCACTCTCTAAATGTCTCATCTCAGTTGAAGATTTTTCACTCTAATATATATTATCAAAAAATTAAATAACAAGGTCAGGTCATCCCTCTCTCTCTACTTCTAATCCTAACATAAAGTCAACCGTCCTAAATATTCCACATTTTAGTCCTTCCTCCCATTCTGCACATAATCAATATATAATATGACTATGAAATTGATTGCTTGCTTGTCTGTTTTTAAATACAGCAAAAACAACGCACGACAGCACCGTATTGTATTCATATTAAATATGTAAAATTAATTGTTAAAATCTATCTATTGATTACTGAGCATCGTTTTTGTGCTCACCTATGGTCTCCGATAAAAATGTTACAATTTACATATCATGAGACTCGTCAGCTTAAGTATTTCGACTTCAAGTCCCTCTCAATTTGTTTTTGCTTCATGAGAAAAAAAAAGGTCACAATTTGGTAAAATCTGATTATAGCGCCCTTTTCGCTATAATTAAACGTGACAGCAAATGGACATGATAGTGAAATACTTCTCAACTACCATACATACCCCTGAATGAGAATATAAACAGAATAAAACAACTTTTGTTAAAATCTGTCCGCTGATTACAGAGGTAATGCCGTTTTCGAATCTGGTAGATAGATAGATAAAATATTTACTTTTTCGTCATTTTAAAATACAAAATTTGGAAAACAGTGATAAATATAGAAAAATATGGATTGTTACTAAAACCAACTAAATTGTTTATGACATTGCAAGATTGCAATGTATTGATGACCATGACTATTGATTACAAATGTTGAATATGAAAATAGGATGACCAATCGAGTCGTGGTTATCTACTATAGTGCTAAAATCAGGTATAGGTTATTTTTTTCTTCCCTGGTTAATATGTTGTTGTTCAATTTCACAGGTGATCTACGAAGGTATGCAGGTAGAACTACCGTTCGCTTCCTTCTTTCTCTGTAAAATCTTGCAACGGAAAAATCCTGATGTCGATATTAATCACCTCCAATCACTGGATCCAGATTTTTACAAGTAAGCAACCAAGCTAAGATGAAGAGATCAATAATATCATGCAGAAAAAAAATCAAGAAAACACTACCAACACTCGTTTTTCGAGAGTAGTGCCTACAGGGCCGGCATTTTTACTGTTTTTTCAGCGTTATCGGCTGTTTAATAAACAACCTTTCGAAAAACATACACAAATAAAATTTAGCACGCTATTTATTTGCACTTCTAGCATTTGAAATGTAGTCTACAATAAGTCCTCAGTGGTGTGGTATTACATAAATAGGGAGTAATGCAGAGTGAGACATGGCACTCTGCAATAATATCTCGTATCCTATCACTCCCAGACAAGAGAACGTCACTCGCGCAGTCGTAATCACGCGATTATAGTAGTTGATAAGTGGCTATGTACCCATCGACTGGAATTTGTGTTTTTTTCTGTACATATGTCATAAAGCAAAACGGAAAAATCGTATGTATCCGTCGTAAAGCACAGAAAGTGTTAAGAATCTCAGAATTTTACTGCAAAAAGAAATCACATTTAAATGATGAAATTCATATTTCCCTTCTGTCAAATTCTTTTTATTCATGTAATTTTACTGATTCTCACACCATCCTAGACATAAGAGCCACAATGTGCAAAGTTTATTTCATTAGCAATCAGGTCTGTGGAGTCGGAGTCTGGAAAAAAATCTACCGACTCTGACTCCTATATGTTTGAACCGAATAATTCTTGAATATTTTTCAAAATTCAAACAGATTAATTTTCAACATTTGAACCTGTAACTTAGAGCCATAGCTTGCTGCAGTTGTATAGGCCTGATATATCATGTCAGCACTTGACACAGTTGACAGATCAGCATTACTTATTAGTTATTTACTATATTGAATAAAGGAGTCTGAGTCGGATGTTTGTAAATGGAGGAGTCTGAGTCGGAAGTTTTATGTACCGACTCCACAGCCCTGAATATCGGACAGAAAAAAATCGAGAAAACAATCTCAACTCTTGTTTTTCGAGAGTAGTGCCTACGGGGTCGACATTTTTATTTTTTTTCAGCGTTTTCGACCGACTAATAAACAACTTTTGGACAAACATACACAAATAAAATTTTGCACACTATTTGTTTACACTTCTAGCATTTGAAATGTAGTCTACAATACGTACTCAGTGGCAATGCAGAGTGAGATATGGCACTCTTTTCAATAATATCTCATATTCTTTTTATTTTCCAGACGAGAGAACGTCACTCGCGCATGTTGTGATCACGCATTAATCACGCTAACGTACAGAAACTCGATAATAGTAGTTGATAAGTGGCTATGTAGTATGTACCCATTGCCTGGAATTTGTGTTTTTGCATGCATATGTCATAAAGCACCCAACCGTAAACTGCAAAATCATATGTATCCGTAGTAAAGTGTTAAGAATCTCAGAATATTACTGCAAAAATAAATTAAATTTAAATCATGAAATTCATATTTCCCTTCTGTCAAATCCTTTTTTTTATTCATGTAATTTTACTGATTCTCACACCATCCTAGACATAAGAGCAACAATGTGCAAAAGTTGTTTTATTAGCAATCAGGGCTGTGGAGTCGGAGTTGGAGCAAATTTGACAGGAGTCTGAGTCGGGAAAAAATGTACCAACTTCGACTCCTAATATGTTTGAACCGTTCGAACTGGTTCCGAATAATGCTTGAATATTTTTAAAAATTCAGAGATTAATTTTTAACATTTGAGCATGTAACTTAGAGCCATAGCTTGCTGCATTTGTATAGGCCTGCACTTGACAGATCAGCATTATTATTATCAGCATTACTATTAGTTATTTACTATATTGAATAAAGGAGTCGGAGTCGGATGTTTGTAAATGGAGGAGTCGGAGTCGAAGTTTTATGTACCGACTCCACAGCCCTGTTAGCAATGAATGGATTGGGAACGAGGAATCTTTGAAATGTGTGTCGATGAGTTGTACATAGAGGGGAAAGTAAAAGCTTTAATTAGAACAGAGCTTTCAAAACTTTTTAAGTTGACGACACAATTTTTTAAAGTACAATTTTTTGGCGACATTAAATAAAAATTGTACCCAAAGCATTAAGCGAACATTACAATTTTATGCCATATTGAATTCCCTTTAAATTTCTCGACTTCGCCAAATGTATGTTTCACATGCAGGAATATAAATGTCCAGCCCTCGCCTCTCGGCCCTATGTCGCCACCCGTGTCTGAATTCATAGATAATTGTGGCATTTGCGATAAATCTGGGTGATGGATATAAAATGAACGACTTACATTTATCAAAAAATTATCGATAAAATTTTATCGGCCTCCATTCGTGACACACCTAGAGATTATTGGTGACACACTTAAGTGTCGCGACACACATTTTGAAAACCTCTGCCAAGCCAAAATGTGGCAGGATGTTGATATCTTAATATAAGTGTTTCCCACTTAGCTTTTGGCCATGGCCAAGTGAGGACCATAGCCCAACAATCTTTTAAAACCCAAGAATGAAACTCTCTAAACACATTGCAATATTTTAAACCAAGGGTGCTTAGGTGGCCACCATCAAATCTTAAGGAATTGAGTTATTGTTTTAAAACTTAATCATTACTTTTCAGGAACTTGATGTATCTTCATGTCTACGATGGCGACGTCTCAGACCTCGATCTCAACTTCACCGTCATGGATGAGTCGATCGGGGTCACAAAGGTCAATGAACTTATCCCAGATGGAAAGAACACACCTGTAAATAATTCTAATAAAGTTCTGTAAGTATTCCGACTCCTTCACCTTGTAAAGCGTTAACACAATTCAAGAATAACACGATTCAACTGTATATCGTTTCTAGGTACATGCATTTGATGGCCAACTACAAACTTAACGTACAAATGAGACAACCTTGTCTTTATTTCCGTCGCGGTCTGGAGAGCGTGGTCACAGTCGACTGGTTACACATGTTTGATCACGAAGAATTTCAGACATTAGTCTCAGGTGCAGAAGTACCGATCGACATACAAGATCTCAAGAGATATTCAGCTTATTCTGGTAAATCATGATGTTTTTTGTTTCATGTATCATATTTATCCTCGGATTCACCGGAAAGCCGTAGCGGGCTTATACATGGACGCATGATGCGACCATGCCGGCTTGCGAGCATGCTGAACTTAGATAGCGGAGGAAAGCGATGACCAAGGTCACGTGAAACCGCTCTGTAACGGCGAGGAGTTCAGCGTCCCCAGTCACTTACTCAAGCCAAGGCTCAAGGGTGAACACAGCATATATTGAAGTGAGGTGATCAACAAGCGTGCAACATCGTGTAGGTACCGAATAAATCTGTGCAGGTGAAGCCAAGATTCGAACCCAGAACCTCTAGGCGAGCATAGATGACCAGCCAACGGCTTTACTCGATCGGCCACCGGACAGATTTTCAAGGATAATTGACCCTATAGGCCTGAGGTTTCCAAATTTTTTCAGTTGGAGACACACTTTTTGGCTATATAAGTTTACGCGAGACATCATTTAAAGGGGTATATGATGATGAGTATAAAGTTACGGCTATAGTTTTACTTCATGATGTATTTTCAGTGTCCTAAGTTTATGTTTGACCCCTGTTAGCACTTGCTGGAATAATCACTAATAGATTGCCTGTTTAATTTGCAATCAGGCTGGCTGTCAGACAATAAAAACTGCATAAAGATTTAAATTACCTTAGAAATTCTTAGACATTGCTAAATATGCCGAAAATGAATGTCGCTAAAGCCCTCTTCTTGATCCGTAGCCTAAATTCGCCAATAAATATCAAATATAAGATGAGTCTGATCGATATTGCATATTGAATGACTTACATTTATTGAAAAATTATCGATAATAATCGCTCTGTTCGCGATACATACACTATTGGCGACACACTAAAGTGTCACGACACACAGTTTGTAAAACACTGCTATAGGGAAACTTTTGAAAAACAAAAAAAAATGCTCCATGCTACTAGACCACCCGTTGGGTAAACCAGTTTCGAAAACGGCTTCCAGTAATCCAAAAATCGGCGCTAAATCAGTAAGCCGATTGAACCTGTTTTATTTGGTTTGTATTGTAATTTAACTGATTCGTGTAAAAACTACAAATGGGGCTATCGCATGCTGTTTTTGTCGTATAATAATGCTTTGTGAAGAATTAATGATCTAACAATCAATGGCACACTCAAGTCATACACACAATGGGAAATACCGATAGGTTGTCGAATTTGTATCATTACGTAATAAAGCCCATTGGTGAACCAAATAAAAAGTGGTTCGATTCTCATGAAACTTGTTTTATTCTGTTCGCATTGTGATTTTACGGATTTCGTATGAATATTAAACAGACAAACAAGCAAATTCAGAGTTTTAGTATTATATAGATTTTTAAGTTTTATTTTTATTTTTTTTCAAATTATATTCCTTGACTATAAAGTGCTTCAATAGGTATTGATTCACTTCCTACATTTTATTTATATAAATATAAATATAATTCTTACAACGGTTTCAATTTATTTTTGGAAATTAATAATATAAAACTATTCCTTGCCCTTTTCAGGTGGTTACACTCCAGAACATCCAACCATCAAAGCCTTTTGGGAAGTCCTTGAAGAAGTAACTAACGACCAACTCAGTCACTTTCTGCTCTTCGTCACCAGTTGTTCAAGACCTCCCTTGCTAGGGTTCAAGGTAAGAAGATTTGTTTCATACTTTATGCTTGTTTTGACGATGATTGAGGATGACAATTTCGAATTATTGTCATTATTGATTGATTAATGTATCATCAGGGCACAAAATAACGGCCAGTTATCGGTCAAATGACTGGCAATTTGAAGGCTTTGACAGTCGTCAAAATTCGACGCCAGTCAAAATGGCCGGCTATAAAATGGCAGGAATATTTGTGTTTTCAATGCGAAATTAAACAGGGCACAAAATAACTCAATTGTAAAAGTTCGTTTTTCGAACGATGAACGTCCTCAATTTACTTTTTGTAATAAGCGGCATTATAACGGAAAATAACATTTTCTCTCTGCACGCCAGTTCGTATTTATGCAGTGTTTTAAGGCAAATAATTTGACAGGCCAAACAACAATTTTGAAAGGCTTCGACTGGCCAAGCCTGTCAAAATGACCGGCTTCCCAAAATTCATCTATCATATTTACCCTCGGATTCACCGGAAAGCCTTAGCGGGCTTATACATGGACCACGTGAAACCGCTCTGTACCAGCGAGGAGTTCAGCGTCCTCAGTCACTTACTCACGTCAAGGCTCAATGACGAACACGGCATATATTGAAGTAAGGTGATCAACAAGCGATAAAACAATAAATCTGTGCAGGTGAAGCCGAGATTCGATCCCAGAACCTCTAGGTGAGCATAGATTACCAGCCGACGGATTTACCTGTTCGGCCACCGGACTGATTTTAGAAGTCACAAATCTTGTCAAAAATTAGACTGCCTTATAAAATTTGAATTATATGTAACAGGTTATGAAAGCAATCAGTTAAAAACCATGTTCTCTCTTGTGCAATGTCCCAATGTTCACGTTTTTGTGAGCAACATTTTGTGCAAAAAAATTTCTGTGCAGAAGATTTTTTTTTATTGGTAAATTTGTGGAAAAAATATGTTTTATATGATGAATACTCATGTTAGAATGGATTTAAGGATTGGCTGCTTTTAATAATAGTAAATAATCACAATATTATGGAATTTCATTACTCAGTAAATTATTTGTGTACCGAATTTTCGCGTAGATAAGAAGCGTCTTATACATTTTATTCATCCCGCTCCCTGGGTGCGTCTTATATTCATTGGCGTCTTATCCAATTACTTTTTTACATGAATGAATGGTAAAATGTGTGATATTGACACAACCAAAAATGGTGAATTAAATTTCTCACCAGAACGATTATTATGGTCAATATTCACGATTTGCATTCGCTATTTTTCTCTCTAATTTTATCCTGCCAACCTTATTCCGCATTTGTATTTACTTTCGAAGATACTTGACGAGAGAGATTTGCTGGCTTTTAATAATAGTAAATGATCACAATATTATGGAATATACTCAATCAAAACTGAATATGCACACAACTTAGAGGGAATATTGGTCAAAATTTCCTAAATCTAACTCAATAGAACATCACTTATATATTGGTCGTAACAGTGTTTAACATTATCTTGTTTTTAGAAAATTAATCTCATTTTGCAATCTTTTAACAATCAATTTCATTTTGGTAAAATATATAATAATAGTATAAATGTCTGATAATCAAACTATTAAAATCTGTTCTTTGTATAAGGAGTAAGTTCTTTTTTTTCTTATATGGTTGCAGTTGAAGTTTATAGTCTGATAATTTTGTTTAAGGCGTTAGTTCTTCAATTTTCTTAATTGGAATTTACAATTTTCAATTCGATTAGAGGTCGGTAATTTTAACTGAATTGAAATTCGCAGACCGGAATAAAAACGTTTGTGATTCCATGGAATTCTTAGTTTAAAGCAGAGTTGTAATGGCTCGAGTCGATGACTTGACTCGAGTCGAATTTTTCGCTTGACTTGGCACGTGAGAGACTCAACTCGAGTCTCTGCGCTTAAAGACTTGACTCGAATCTTGAAGCAATATGACTCGAGTTAATAGAGACTCGAGTCTCACATTAAAGAGATCAATTTGATAACATTTTCCCGATCGGTCTTAGATAGTTTTTGACTTACAACGCCATGGATGTTTCATTGGATTCTTCTGATAATTGGTGAAATACTTCATGAGTTGAAATTGACTCGGACTCGACTTGACTCGAAGGAGTCAGTAACTCGGACCTGACTTGACTCGACCATGAGATTGAAAAGACTGACTTGACTCTAGTCTCTGAGTTCATGACTCGGACTCGACTTTGGTGACTTGGTCCCATCTGTGGTTTAAAGACCATACTGACTCTGTTGTTAATTATACTCCTTCTTCGTTCTTTTTCAGGAGCTCCATCCTCCATTTTGCATCCAACGTGGTGGAAGTGAAGACAGACTTCCCACCGCATCAACGTGCCTCAACTTGCTGAAGCTTCCAGAATATCCAGATGTTGACAGTTTAAGATCCAAACTACTCTATTGTCTGCAGAGTGGAACAGGATTTGAATTATCATAAGTCTCACAACTGTACTGATAACAGATTTATTTTAACAAAGTTTTATTCTTCTGCTTGGACTTAAAAAGTTTTCATTTTAATAATTTCAGGACAAGGAGAGTGGAATGTATATTAAATTATTTATTTTATTGTTTTGCCTTATCCAAGAAATTTTCAACTCAATGTGTGTGCACTCTCTACATGTAACAATATGATCTCGGAATTTGTTGCTGTAAATTTATCCTAGCCATGTATTCTGCTGGTTGTGCTTTGGTACATTTTCGATCTTGGAGTTTTTGATTTAATATAGTAATTTGGCATTGCGCCATTTTTTCACGATATTGTTGAAATTTGGACGAATCTTAACGTCTAGGATACATTAAAAACTATTGTCAGCAAAATTTTGGTGTTTATGGTGCTAAAATTGTTTGTGTACTTATAATGGCATAATTTATACTAGTCGTGGCCTACAGCGAGTAACTCAAGCCCGAAAAAGCAAGGAACTAATGTTGATTGGTGGCAGAAATTAGATTTCATCTCTGGGAATTTTAAGAAAAACTTTTATCGCGTGCGCCTTGCGATTGCATTACTTTCGGAAGTCGTTTGTGACGCGAATTGCCTCATTCATGGCACCAAAATTTGCGCCGATTCTTGCTTTCATTTGTAAGGAAATGTTACTAGGTTAATTATCGTCGTTGTGAATCAAAGAAATGCAGTTTTCCAAAGTGTTAGCATTCAGTGGTTTGATTATATTCAAAACCGGCCAATCCGTAGTTTACTTGCTTGTCGCGCAGTACGGACTGACGATAGGTAGAACGAAAGGTGATTTTGGAGAATCAGGATAACACAGTGAAGTAAGTTGTTTTAAAGGAAAATAAGGAGGCAGCATCAGTTAGATATCTTTATCTAATTCCGAAAAACACAATAATAAATATCTATAAATCTGAGAACAATATTTTACCTAAGTTATCGAGTTTAGCACCCACTAGTACAGGGGTGGGCAAACTACGACCTAGGGGCCGTATGCCGCCCTCGAGGTCTCTTGTGCGGCCCGCAAGGAGATGTCAATTTGTGTGGTCCAGAAATTTTCGCACAGAAAAACGCATTCAAAGAGACTACAATGAGATTTCGCAGCCATGTTGCAAACGCAAACACATTTGCATGAATAATGATTGCGTTTTGTGTGGAAATAACATTTAGTAAATATAGTTTTTGTTGAAAGTGGCCCGCGAGAGATTCACAGATGCTTTATGCGGCCCACAGAGAGAAAAAGTTTGCCCACCATTGCACTAGTACCGAAATAATAGACAATTTTTCGAGTGAAATGTTTGAGAACAGAGCACACACGAGATTCATTCACATTAGATTCAACATGTTGTGCTAAGTATCATTCTGTGTTGTCAGATTTAGCATATATCAAAATAAGTCCAAAGGAATACTTTGTAAAAATCTACTTAGGAATATGTTTGTGGAAATACTCCTACTGACACTCGTCGGATTTCATGCAATCGAGGCCCAAAATAGCTGTAAGTAGCACAAGTTTACTGTTTTTCTATTTTCCGTGTATATTACGCAATATTTTGGTCAAAATCAATCATTTTTAGGGTGCGTTTTATACATGGGTATAAGGAATTTTAAATTGTATAAAAAAACGAACTACTTTTCTAGAGAACGTTACCTGTGTATGCGTGATCACGCGTTAATCGCGCCGAACGTACATATACGTGAGAATAGTAGTTGATAAGTGGCTATGGTACCCATTAACTGGAATTTGAGTAAGAACGTATAAAGCACCCAACCGCAAAAAGGCCTATATACACGTCCTAAAGCACCGAAAGTGCTAAAAAATATTTCGGCGATTATATTTTTCGACAGTATTGATCATGTCGTAATCGTAAACAAATAATTTTAAACGAAAAAGGTCACTTTTTAAATATTTTGGTGACATATCGAGGGTGCGTATTATACACGGAAAATTACGGTAACTGGAATAGTCGATGTTTCAATATCCTGCAATCAATCCCTTCAGTGACTGCTATTGTCGGTTTCGGGGGATGGAGAATCAGAAGTATATTTGACACAAGAGAATTGAAATCTCCCCTTGGGGTCTCTCATTCTCTGATGTCCACATTCAGTATCGTTGATATTCGTAAACTTAAA
>JAUELA010017817.1:0-11779 GCA_031471845.1 Boltenia villosa | reverse complement strand
TAATGATTAAAATACTTACGACATTGCTCCAGGATCTTGCGGTTACAGACACTTGTGGGCTCCTGTGGGCAGTCTAGTCTGTATTTGCATTCTTCGAGACAGTTTGATGCTTTCTCCACCATATTTTTCACACCTGAAGGAGAAATTACAATAACATAATGAAAATTCGTGTCTTCAAATGCCTGTTAAAGTATATCCTGGGTAGAATCGATTATTTGTTTCTAAATTATCTCCATCCCCAGAACACATCTCTTATTATTCCTATGATAACTACTACTACTTAAGCTTTTATTATCGCATGATAAAAATAAATTGAGCTCTAAAAGTTAGTTTTAGGTCAGATGAAAAATAAATTATGTAAGGCGTCTAAAATTTGCTAAAGAAAATGTTTAAAATCAATCAAAACTGAAAATTAGAGAAAATTAAAGAAACTAAGAGTAATAAAGTAAATCAGGAGGAGGAAAAACTTAGATGAAATCATATTTTCGTTCACTATAAGATGATAACAACCGTTTGGCAAACTTGTAAATATTTAATTCAAGTCTCACATGCTCGTATGGATCAATTGAATGCGACCACTATGTACATGTTATGGTGAACTTCTACTTGTCACCGGTACATTCTAAATCACATGTTCATTTCACACTGTTAGGGTTAGATTTAGGGGTTGGGGTTAGGTTCAGGGTTAAGGTTAGAGTTAGGGTTAGGTTTTGGGGTTAGGGTTATGGTTAGTTAATAATCAGTTGGCGTACCGTTGTTAGGCTGGAGAGAAAATATATCACTGAGCGGTGACATGTGGAAAATCACCCGTGTTTGTTGTTGTTGTTGTTGTTTTGAGTGACAATCGACACATAAGGTAATTTAGGCCATGCAGTGTGTGAAAGTTTGTCAGAGCAGTGTGGATATGTACCTTGCTCAAAGGTACAGGACTAAGCTGGAAGAAATTAATCTCTTAGTAGCGCCGTGCATATTCGTTTATGTGTGTGTAAAGGAAATCTTGACTCGTAAGACGAATTCACGAAAATTGGAGATGCCGGAGTAGTGCAATAGCTTCTGTCCGTGATCACCCGTGTTTGTTACAAGCTTAGTTTCCTAGAAGTTATGAGTTTAATACTTACTCTCCGTTGTACATTCATCTCGGCAATCATGGCATTCCTCAGCCTGCACAATTTGTTCATCAGTGAAATTGCATTCTTCCGAGCAGCTTACCATACTCAAATGAAGGCAGTCATAGTAGAAAGGGGAATGCGGGTCAGCTAAAGAAAAATCATACTTTTAGGAATATTTCTTGATGATGAACTTATATTTCATGCCTTTACATACAAGCTAATGTTCACATCTCTAGGTGAAAAGATCATAAGCTATATTCTGCGGTTTCTGTTGTTGTGGTTTTGAAGAATTGAAAAGTATATGTTTCTTTTATTATATTTCTTGGGAAAGTCATATTTAAAAAAAAATAACAGCTCTACAATCAATCCTAATCTCTGCCAATTCTGGTTAATCAAGATAATGAATATTCCTTGAATAATATATTGATTGCCTGCGGCAAGGGTGTGTTCAGGGATTTGTAATTTAAAATTACCATGATTTCTATGGTTAAAACTTACTGCATTGTGTTGAAGCGCATACAATACATTCTTCCGTGACCATAGACTTAATATATTCAATTGTTGGGCACGGTGCGCCAACTTCTCCGCATGCCTCGAGACATTTGAGTGTATCAAGTGGAATGAAATCCCAGTTGTCCTTTTTTGCAGCAGCCAATGCGACTAAAATTAGGAATTTTTCATAAATACTAGAAATAATATATGATGAAGTCTCGTGGATCGTTATATGAATTAATCCAATGACTAAATCATAAATTTAATAGAAGCAAATTAATAGCAATCACATAGAAACTTGAAAACATAAAATGACACCGATAAAATTTTAGATATTATGAAAGAATGATAGAAAAATTATTTATTGTGTGAACGAATGCTGTGATTAAAAGTAATATATGTAATATATATAATATATTATATTGCACATAAACAGCAATGATAATAAAAGACATGTATCCAATATAGATATATGCTTTATAACAATTTCCTATGCCCATCAACATGTAGGTTATTAACTCACTAAACTCAAACGATGAAGAAAAGACATAATATATTCACACTTTGAAAAAATATATAGACTAAATTAGATTTGACTTACCGAAAGCTGCCAAAGTCAAGAAAATCTTCACAGATAATTGATTCATATTTGCTCTTTGTGTTCTGATCAGGATTGAAACTCGATTAATTCTGACGAATTGTCTGAATGTGAGCTATATATATACTCCCCAACAACGGACACGTCCTGCGTTGTTCCTGAAACATTTTATAGACCATCACCACGTTTATAGCATCGTCATTCCTTTTGTTTGGATGACATTTAAAGGATATTAGTTTGATTGATTGTAAGGCGTTAAGAATCGCATAGCGTGGACAATTGACATAGAGAATCAACTTTTAAACAATATTACGTGTTGATATAAAGTATTTGTTTATTCCTGGGGTGTTTATGTTTATCGCCATACTGTGTAATCGAACGATTTTACAACTCCTTGATCTTCTCGACATCATTTTAAAATTAAACATAATTGAAAGAGAGATATAAATGTTCTATGGTTGTCGTCAATATGTAAATCAATATATCTTGTTTCCTCGCATAGGTCTGTATTGCAATTATATATCGTGTTCCGTGTTGTAGGATCGCAATACAACGACATTTTTGAATAGTAAAATATCTACATGATTTATAATAGTTAAAGGAAATTCTCATGGCCCCATGGCCCAATGGATAAGGCGTCTGACTTCGAATCAGAAGATTGAGGGTTCGAGTCCCTCGATCTGGGGTCGTCTTTTTATAAGAAATTAAAAGGTTTGTTTAAATTTATTCGTTTAAATTTGATACATTTCCACAAATATTTTCTAGCGTGTAGGGTTATATGATACGATTGAATCAACTTAAAACACCACGGAAGACTAATAATTTATATCTACACGTAGTATACCGATATTGTTTAGATGTTATTTCATTATATCAAGTTTCCATTTTTGTAGTAGGTAACGCCTCGCAATCCATCAAATATTTAAGAAAATATTGACCAACAATATAAAAGCAAAAGGTGAGTTCTCGTAGGTAAAAATAACCTCAGAGGGACTCGAACCCCCAATCTCCTGATTCGAAATCAGACGCCTTATTAATTAATTATGTTTACCAATTACCATCATACTATTTAATCGGAAGATATCACACACCCCTGTTCTTCACGACATTATTTAGTAATTAAACATGATTTAAGAGAGACATGATTGCTCTATGGTTATCGTCAATCTGTAAATCAATATACTTTTCCCCCACATGGTCTTGTATTACAATTATATTTCGTGTTTCTTGTGGAAATGTACAATACAATGACATTTTTGAATAGTAAAATACGTACATGATTTATAATAGTTATAAAATTTTCTCGTGGCCCCATGGCCCAATGGATAAGGCGTCTGACTTCGAATCAGAAGATTGAGGGTTCGAGTCCCTCTGGGGTCATTTTATTTTGATACATTTCCGCAAATATTTTCTAGCGTGCAGGGTTATATGATACGATTGAAGCAACTTAAAAACACCACGAAAGACAAATGATTTTATCTACACGTGATATATAGCTACAGGTATTGTTTAGTTTTTATTGCATTATATAAAGTTTCCGTCTTTGTAATAGGTAACGCCTCGCAATCCATCAAATATCTAAGAAAATATTGACGAACAATATAAAAGCAAAAAGTGTGTTCGCGTAGGTAAAAATGACCTGGAGGGACTCAAACCCCCTATCTTCTGATTCGAAATCAAACGCCTATTTATGTTTTACCATCATACTATGTAATCGGAATATTTCACACCTCTCTGATCTTCACGACATTATTTAGTAATTAAGCATGCTTAAAGAGAGACATACAGGTTATATGGTTGTCGTCAATCTGTAAATCTATATATTTTGGTTACTCGCATAGGTCTTGCATTGCAATTATATATCGTGTTCGTTGTGGTAGTGTACAATACAACAACATTTTTGAATAATAAAATACCTACCTGATTTATACTAGTTAAAAGATATTCTCATGGCCCCATGGCCCAATGGATAAGGCGTCTGACTTCGAATCAGAAGATTGAGGGTTCGAGTACCCTCTGGGGTCGTCTTTTTATTAGAAATTAAAAAGAGTTTGTTTACCGAGTTGACCGAGTAACAGTTTCACATGTGTTTGATTTTTTACAAAATGATTCTTAATTGTTATTCAAAGTTTTTTGAACATGTAAAATATACCAATTGTGGAACTTACAAAAAGATAGACCAAAGTTCGCCATTGATGTTGGCTGCATTTATTTTCGGACGACTGAAATAAAATCTGCTTCTGATGTTTAGATAATATAAACTATACAACGTCTGGCCTCATGGCCAAATGGATAAGGCGTTTGACTTCGAATCGGAAGATTGAGGGTTCGAGTCCCTCTGGGGTCATTTTATTTTGATACATTTCAAATATTTTCTCGCGTGTAGGGTTATATGATACGATTGAATCAACTTAAAAACACCACGAAAGACTAATAATTTATATGTACACGTAATATATCCCATTTTTTGTTATAGGTAACGCCTCGCAATCCATCAAATATCTAACAAATTATTGACGAACAAAGCAAAAGGTGAGTTCTCGTAGGCAAAAATGACCTCGGAAGGACTCGAACCCTCAATCTTCTGATTCGAAGTCAGACGCCTTGTTTATTATTCCTGGGGTGTTTATGTTTAATCGAACGATTTCACACCTCCCTGATCTTCGCGACATTATTTAGTAATTAAACATGATTTAAGAGAGACATACAGGTTCTATGGTTGTCGTCAATCTGTAAATCAATATATTTTTTCCGCCCATATGTTTTGTATTACAATTATATATCGTGTTTCTTGTGGAAATGTACAATACAACAACAGTTGTGAATAGTAAAATACGTACTTGATTTATAATAGTTAAATAATTTTATCGTGGCCCCATGGCCCAATGGATAAGGCGTCTGACTTCGAATCAGAAGATTGAGGGTTCGAGTCCCTCTGGGGTCATTTTATTTTGATACATTTCCGCAAATATTTTCTAGCGTGCAGGGTTATATGATACGATTGAATCAACTTGAAAACACCACGAAATGGAAAATAATTTATATCTACACGTAGTATATCGATATTGTTTAGATGTTATTTCATTATATCAAGTTTCCATTTTTGTAGTAGGTAACCCCTCGCAATCCATCAAATATCTAAGAAAATATTGACGAACAATATAAAAGCAAAAGGTGTTTTCGCGTAGGTAAAAATTACCTCGGAGGGACTCAAACCCCCAATCTTCTGATTCGAAATCAAACGCCTATTTATGTTTTACCATCATACTATGTAATCGGAAGATTTCACACCTCTCTGATCTTCACGACATTATTTAGTAATTAAGCATGCTTAAAGAGAGACATACAGGTTATATGGTTGTCGTCAATCTGTAAATCTATATATTTTGGTTACTCGCATAGGTCTTGCATTGCAATTATATATCGTGTTCGTTGTGGTCATACTAGTTAACAGATATTCTCATGGCGTCTGACTTCGAATCAGAAGATTGAGGGTTCGAGTCCCTCTGGGGTCGCCTTTTTATAAGAAATTAAAAAGAGTTTGTTGACCGAGTTGACCGAGTAACGGTTTCACATGTGTTTGATTTTTTACAAAATGATTCTTAATTGTTATTCAAAGTTTTTTGAACATGTAAAATATACCAATTGTGGAACTTACAAAAAGATAGACCAAAGTTCGCCATTGATGTTGGCTGCATTTATTTTCGGACGATTGAAATAAAATCTGCTTCTGATGTTTAGATAATATAAACGATATAACGTCTGGCCCCATGGCCCAATGGATAAGGCGTCTGACTTCGAATCAGAAGATTGAGGGTTCGAGTCCCTCTGGGGTCATTTTATTTTGATACATTTCAAATATTTTCTCGCGTGCAGGGTTATATGATACGATTGAATCAACTTAAAAACACCACGAAAGACTAATAATTTATATGTACACGTAATATATCCCATATTTTGTAATAGGTAACGCCTCGCAATCCATCAAATATCTAACAAATTATTGACGAACAAAGCAAAAGGTGAGTTCTCGTAGGTAAAAATGACCTCGGAGGGACTCGAACCCTCAATCTTCTGATTCGAAGTCAGATGCCTTATTTATTATTCCTGGGGTGTTTATGTTTACCGTTATATTGTGTAATCGAACGATTTCACACCTCCCTGATCTTCGAGACATTATTTAGTAATTAAACATGATTTAAGAGAGACATGATTGTTCTATGGTTATCGTCACTCTGTAAATCAATATATTTTTTCCGCACATATGTTTTGTATTACAATTATATATCGTGTTTCTTGTGAAATTTCTTGTGACACAACGACATTTTTGAATAGTAAAATACCTACATGATTTATAATAGTTAAAAGATATTCTCATGGCCCCATGGCCCAATGGATAAGGCGTCTGACTTCGAATCAGAAGATTGAAGATTCGAGTCCCTCTGGGGTCATTAAATCTTCATACATTTTCGCAAATATTTGCTAGCGTGCAGGGTTATATGATACGATTGAATCAACTTAGAAACACCAAGAAAGACAAATAATTTATATCTACACGTAATATATCGATATTGTTTAGATGTTATTTCATTATATCAAGTTTTCTATTTTTTGTAGTAGGTAACCCCTCGCAATCCATCAAATATCTAAGAAAATATTGACGAACAATATAAAAGCAAAAGGTGTGTTCGCGTAGGTAAAAATGACCTCGGAGGGACTCAAACCCTCAATCTTCTGATTCGAAGTCAGACGCCTTACCCATTGAGCCATGAGGCCAACATTAACTCTTGCCTCGTTTATAACATTTGAACAAACAGAGCAAAACGAATAACGGTGCCAAATCGATCACCCATGGACCTATCCGATGGAGGGATAATGAAGAGCCTGGGTCCTTTTGTGGTCGTTCCGAGTTGGCCATAGTGGGTGACGACACCTGTGGTTTAGGTTTTGAAATAAAATAATAAAAAAAAGATTAATTGAGATGTTCAGTCTTCTTGGGGTTTTCATTTTTTCCTTCGTAACTGAGTAGCGAGCAAATGTGGTCAAAGTTTTACGAGTTGACAACATTGATAATTGATCATTTGTTTGGTTCGTGGGAAATAAACGAAACATAAATGTCGCCATGACTGATTAGTCCATTTCAGCAACATTACCTTCGTGCAATTGTTTATTGATCTGTAAAATTTACAACATTTTCAAGTGTTTCGAATTGCCTTCGAGCTAGTAGCACATTGTATCATTTTTTCATAAAAGGCTATATACATTATTCCACACCTCCTTGTAAGTGATAATAAAATACAAAATAACATAACTCGGTAGTGAATATCTAAGAACCTCAGAAACATTATTGATAAAACAATAGTGCTGTCGGTAGCCAAGTCTAAATATATACTAGCATATGGCTTAAGTATCTTCAATTTACAATCAATAATTTTTTGCAGATGTTGCTATTCAGGGAGACAGGCATCTCGATGTTACTTAAATTGAAAAAAAAAATGATAAAATGATATATGATTTGTATAAACCATTTAAGTTTATTCTGAGTGTGTATTCTGAGTGTATGTTCTGAGTGAATTATTTTGTGTCCAAGGAAAGAAAGTCTGTGTACAGAGGAATTGTTTTGTTATAAATTAATCTCTCTATGTCTGCTGATTGAACAACTATAAGCCATACTCAATCTTGTGATATTTTATGTTTGTTCAGAATCCATTTAATTTAATTGGTTTGAAAACATAAGAGAAAAGAAAATGTTCAGACTATCGCTCTTGCTTTTTCTTGTTGGATACGGTAAGATTGTATATTTAAATAAATTTATTCATTAATTTTTATGATATTGCTTATATTAAATAATTATTTGAACAGAGAAATGTTTTACCATATAGTAAACATAGTAGAAGTTAACTAAAACCGTTGCACTAAATTTTACTGTACTATATTTTTAGTTACACTTTTTATCAAGGACGAAAACAACGTATATGTATTTATTTGAAAACAATAGTATAATTTTGTAAACATTTATAAAATCCTTATTAGTTTTGCATATTTTATTGAGTCGTTCAACTCAATTGATTCAAACTCAACTCAACTCAATTGTTTCAAACCGAGATGTTATGAACCATATACTCGTTGGAGGTTGGAAAATATGCAATATTCGATCTGAAGCTAGTTGCTCTAGTGCTGATCAATCATAGTTCATGTTATAAGAAATGTTTCCTCTAATTTTTCATGTCAATGTTCGCTAGATTTTTTGTCTGTGCAAAGCTAGAATAAGGTTTGTTCGGCAGATTTTCAGTTTAATCACATTATATTGAACGTTCATTTCACTGTAAACTGTTTATGTGCGTTCTTTAATTTCATTTGTGCGCTGCTTCAGACCTGTATGTGTGCGCACATAACGCACAGCTTAGAGGGCTATAAATGATATTCCTTTCAATGATACCGATCAAAGAGTTTTGTTTCATGAGCTTTCGCTAGATCATAATATATAGTTTCTTCAGACGATTCATGAGTAAATAATCATTAAGGCTGGAATACACGTACGCTTAAACGCACGCGTTTTTTGGTTTCTTTCATTACAACCGCGCGTAATTCGATCCCATACGTATCCGCGCGGTTGTAATGAAACAATCCAAGTACGCGTGCGTTTACCGCGTACGTGTATTCATTGTTGCCTTCATTGTTGTTTAGAGTTGCGTTTAATGTTTGATGTATATTATAATCTAGGTAAAAGTTACGAAATAAAACTCTTTCAGCTGTTTGCAAACGAGACCATGTGTTATATAATTTACGAAATTTCAACTTTCATCCTTGTCGCTCACACTGCAAACATATCCACAATTAGAAGGAGCGTAGAGAAAGGATACAAAGGATAAGCATCAAAATATCTGTCAAAATTGAAATTATTTCTTTGTGGCTTGTTAAACGTATAATTTCTGCTATTCTATAAATTTATTTTGTAAATTGCAGTATCCATTGCTACGGGACTCAAAAGGAAGGATAACTGGGACATCATCCCTCAAGATATTCTCAATTGCTTGAATGAATGCGAAGCGCATGGGATTTGTTTGTCGTTTCAAAAAATGGGTGAAATCCACACTGCTGAATGTGCTGACTGTCTAACGCCCATTTGCAGTAAGTAATGAGGAATTAGTTATACACATTTACCACACACCTAAATAACATTTCAACATATATAGTGACTTTATTCGCGAGTAATGGGCAGAAGTAATTGAATATAACTGAAAAAAACGGATTATGGATAAACTGGGATTATTGTTAGCTTTTTTGCCGATCCCAGTTTTTAGAATTTGCTCATATTTAGACTCGCATCAATAGTATAATATTGAAGAAAGTATTGAGGGAGCATCTTAAACGACACCACATCACGCATTTCGAAACCGGTACGTTGTTTCTAGAGAAGAATGCGTAGCCTGCAACCAGCATAGGTTCAATATATGGCCGGTGCGCTACAGTGAAATGAGGAAAATAAGTTAATATGGATATAAACGGTCAATTACGTACATTAGTGGCGTGTACAGGGGTTGCTCTGGTGCTTGAGCACCTGGCCTTTTTATTATTCATGTAAAAGCGCCCTCTTTGTCGAAATTAGATAAATGAGTGATGCTGAGAATTGGGCAATATTGGAAGCTATTCGTGTAAGATACGAAGAAAAAGTCCCCCAAACCGGGACAAATTTGAAAAATTTAGGTAACGTAAAGCGGACAAAGAATATTATTAAATTAAAAATAGTGTTTTTTATATCAATTTTATAGTCCAGTTTTATAGACCAGTTGCGGTTGCACGCTCACATCCAGTTTTCAATTACCGCTTGAGGGAAATTTATAGCACATACAAAAATATATATAAAAAAGAGAAGGGACATTGGCATGTGAGATAACAGTTTAATGCTTTAACAGGAAAATGCTTTATTCATACGTTTCTTGTTCAGTTAATGGTGGAGGAAAGATTTTTATCTGTTATTATCTATTTGTGCGGCCGTAACATCAGTGGAATTGAATCTGTGCGGCCTACATGAACAGAAAATTTGTGCACAGCGAGTAGTGCGCACAAATCTTACCGTAGTAGTTTAACTTACAGCATAGAACGAACCTATAATTACTACGTCTCTTACTGAAACACCATATTCAACAGCTGATGCCCACTCCCCATTCCTCTTTGACTGCCTTCACTTAGCAGCAACTGAGAAATGTACGGACGTGTGTGCTGTCCCGGAAGAAATATCCAGATACGAAGAATGTCATGAATGCAGAGAGGCTTGCGTTACACCTGGTAAATATTATATACTGGGAATTGAAGGATTTAGAACATGGATCAAATCCATAAATCTGAGATGTGTAATATATTTTTCTCGGATTTAGGAGGACGATCAGTATATTGATGTGAATTTGACTTTAAATTTAGTATTCTACGTTATTTTGCATTTTCCTCAGGCATGTTGTGAGGGTTATCAAAACAAATTATTCATGATCAACTAGTTACTCCCATTTCTCATTCTCTTGCAAAATCTTCACAATGTTTGCATTCTTGTGCTTTTGTTCATTATAGTAATTAATAAATTAATAATAATTTTCTTAGAAATTAAAAAGGTCGTCAAAGAATCAACAGTTTGTCTGGATGAATGTAAAACTGCTCTACAATGTCCCCCGGAACCCAGTTCCATTTGCAATCATTTGATCATGGAGCAGTGTCGTAAGTTACATAATATACAATAGAGATTGTTTGATATATATTGTCCAAAGTTGTCTCCATTTTGAAATTATTCAGGTATAATTTATGCATTTTTATTTCGAAGTGATTTTAATATTTACTAATTTGAAGCTTATTACTAATAATTTAATAGCTATTTAACGTATTTGCATATTATCATTGTAAATATCGTAATATCTCTTTCCTGAACATATAGCTCTTAACAATATACTCTCGGACAAATTAAGATTAATTTATTATTCGACTCTCAAATATTTCCATTGCCAATGAGTGGTATTTTGTTTCAAAATTAATAATAAAAATTCTTCTTTAAATTGTGCCAACCGGTGACTTATATATTGTAAGGGTCCTCACCTACCTACTCTGAGAACGAATTTGATTTTCGCATTATTTGATATTTATTCATCAAAATCAATTTATTATTGCTATTAATATTATATATTCACATAGCTTGGTCAACAACTTTCTTTCATACACAGTCAACCGGTTATAATACTAGATTCATAAATGCGCCTATTTTTATGTTTTTTGAGCATGAAAAATAATTTTATATTATCAATAGATGGAAAAGGACCAGCTTGCTATATGTTTGCTCGTTGTAACATCGAACACTGTCCTCCTGTGACTGACTTCAAAACAACAATGAGATGCAAGAAATGTTACATGGAATGTGGAGTTGGTGAGAACCTTCATCAATATCTTATCATTTTTTATCTATTATAATTGATGAGGTGGTAACAGTGAGACCATACATCAGGGGTGGGCAAACCTTTTTCCCTCCACGGGCCGCATGGAGCATATGTGAATCTCTCGCGGGCCGAATTCAACAAAAAATATATTTACAAAATGTTAT
>JAUELA010017706.1:0-11784 GCA_031471845.1 Boltenia villosa | reverse complement strand
CAGTTGTGGATCTGTATGTGGGGTAAGCCATAAGGATGCTCAAACAAGAATTATAAATCGTAAATAATATAACACATAGTCTCGTTTGCAGACAGCTAAAAGAGTATTGCTAATATAGCCTTCTACTAAAAAACTCCTTTAGCTGTGTGCATTCCATGTGTTATATATACAACGAGTGAAATTTCGTTCAGCAAACTGTTTATCCTTCTTTATACTTCTAGTTGTGGATCCGTATGTAGGGTAAGCCACAAATTTGTAAAGAATATAACACATGGTCTTGTTTGTACACACCTAAAATAGTTTCATTGCATGAGCCTTCTAATATAAAACTCTTTAATTGTGTGCAAACGAGACCATGTGTTATATTATTTATGGTAAAGTTTATTTAATTCAAAATATGGATAATTTCAATCAACGCTACCTGTGTGAAATAACTTTATCAAACCATTGTTTTCAAGTATATATTTATCAAATTGAAAAATTAGAAACAGATTCTTATACAGAGATTTATAGCTTTGTTAATAAAAGAGTTTTCTGCCTGTGTTTACTTCAGGATAGTATATGTTTTGGAAACAATGCGGTGTGGTACATTGATTGATAATGGATCGAGCTTACAGTTTAAATGAGCCCAATCAGCCAAAACCACAGGCTCATTTAAACTAAGAAAAAACACCTGGAGTTAACAGTGTTTAATTTGATAATAAAATGTTTTGGAAACACACAATGCATAGAATATACATTGTTTGATAATTCGTTTAACTTTATGATGTATTAAAGTTCAAATAATCTCTAAATCTTTATCAGAGAGAGATCAAAGCTTGTTGCTTGTTGTTAAGTTCCCATCCATCTAATGAAGATGTAAAACAAGTTTCAACATTATGATTGATTGAGGCCAAGCCGATATCAGGGATGAGTGGTCTTCTCAAAAAGTGGCCTTTATCTTGCTCATAGCAACACCACTGAAGCGTGAGATTAGAGTAGCCAACTATGTGATAAGGGATGCCTTATTATTAATAATATTATTCCATAACCCTAACACTAACACTATCAAAATTATTTTGCATCATAAAGTATAGAGAATCGCTTATCAGAGATATGACGTGATTAGTGAGAGTTAGTAAGAGGTTTGAACGCAAGCATCTTTAGCAAGGAGCTACTAAAGTGGAATTTTATGCAGAGATATTTGATGCCAATGACAGCTGAGGCCATTTGTGTGAAAGTTTGTCAAAGCAATCGTTATTCTGTATTTTGTTCAAGGATACCATGCTAACTTAATATAAATAAATCCCCTAAAGGCTGAAATACACATACATGGCAAGCTCACAAGTTTTTGGTTTGTTTTGATATAGCCATGCATGTATTTCACCATGCATATTTGTGTGGTGTGTGTAGAGGAAATCTTGATACTAAGGAAAATTTGGAGCATTGCAAAATCTTCTCTCAATTTTTCTCTGTTTCTTTATATTTTATCCATGATCTTCAATGAAACTTTGATGACAGAACATAAAAGATTAGTTTCTGCTGCTCTTTGTTGTCAAAGGGTTAAATTCACCCAAATCCAAATTCCTGGATAATGCTTGAGTGTGCTTCACTTCTTGAAAGTTGTCAAGTGGCCAACGTTGTTGTTATAAGTTTACTTGGATTACAAAACAAACCTTTCCATGGATAAGGAATGGGGGACAGCGTCGTCGTACTCAAAGTTTAAATAGTAAATAAACTGTTTATACGACTTCCATGATTACTCTCCAGCACTTATGCCGTCATTTACAAGTTTATTCTTCGTTTTAGTCAGGTAATGTAGTGATTCTCATTCTCCATATGAAATACATTCATAACCAAGTAACAACTCCAAGCAGTGCTTGAATCATGGCAAAACTATTACTATAATATTTTATAGATATTTCAGCTTATCATATTAATTTTTTCATCGCTTACAAAAGTATGGTCCATGTAAGTTGAAAGTAAGGGCTAAATAAGATATGGTATTTCTCATGAGGTTCATCGACATTAGAGCACGAATACAATTGGGTGCATGGCACTGGGAAGTCAGTAGAATGTTGCTGAAGTTGCTGTCTTGATTTCCGAACCCTAACCTTACCTAATTAAAATATGAGATGGTTTGTTAATATATTTGTACTCGATGAATCGATTACAATTTCATCAATTGTTGTATTATGTTGCATGTAACACAATAAATAAGACAAAAAAATGACCGTATGACCTTCACATTTAATAAATGGATTTCTTTGTATATCCCTTACATCCTCTCACACTAAACTGCTTTGAAGCCACTGAATTGATGGATCTGAATTCCTTTCTTTCAAGATAATTCTTCTAGTTTAATTCTGTTGATTCTAACCAAGTTTCAGATTGTAAGTCAGGATTGTAAAACTATTGAATATATTAGATGGATGGATAGATAGATAGAATTTTTATTTTTCATCATTTTAAAAGCAAAATTTTTAAAACAGCGGTCAGTATAGAAAAATATGGCATGTCACTAAAACCAGCTGCATGGTCTATGACAGTGGTTCTCAACCAGGGGGGAATTCACCCCCTGGGGGGAATTTCATGGTTTCGGGGGGGGGGAATTGGGAGTTTAGATTTTTGATAAAAATGTTTATTTTTCACAATTCTTTCTTTTTATTTATAGAAATTACAACATCCTCGCATTCTATTCAGCTTTTTTTCAATAAAATATAAACTCCTTTATTCTATTTTTGTGTATTGAATCACAATCATTATATGCATATTATTTGTAATGCACTTTTTAAGGCAGACAATTTTCGAAGGGGGGGAATGTCATTATAACATATAGTGAAAGGGTGCATAGGCCAAAAAAGGTTGAGAACCACTGGTCTATGACATTGCAAGATGCAATGTAGTGACAACCATGACTATTAATAACAATATGTGAAAATAGATAGAAAAAAACAATGATTTATATTAGGTTTTTGAATATTTACAAACCTTAAAAAATATATGTCTCTCTCAGTAATCCGAGATTATATATCTTACAGTAAACAGGCAAACTAGAAAAAAAGCTTGAGGACAGGCTGAAAGAAATCGTTCACTTTATATTTATCATTAATAAAGGTTCTTGCTCTAATACCAAATTAAAACGTTTATTTTTTATTTTTCACAGAATTTTTCAACATTCAAGAAGCAACTGGACATGTGACGATCAAACGACCTCTAACTAATCTCCCTCGCGACCTTGAGAATCCGAATCTGGTTGTCATAGCAACAGACGGTGGTGGTCTCCATAGCAACATGAGTATCTTCCTCGACATTGTTGATGTGAATGACCACGCTCCATTGTTTGAGGAGCCGAGGAGGAAAGAAATTTCAATTTTTGAGGTAAAGATCGGTGTTTTGAATCAGCTGTTCTAAACCAGGGTGGTCTAACTTCTTGACATTGCGGGCCACTTCAGCATTAAACATACAAGTTAGGGCTGTTAATTTCAGTCATTTCCATGAACTAAATGGTGAAATAAAGGCAATTGCTTGTTTGCTGCCAGATATTCAAGAATGATTTTACTGCATTCGACGTATGTTCTTACGTTCGATTTCTCGAATTTAATTTCGTTGTTTTCATTGTTTAGCCCTTCTCACAGGGATCAAACATCATTCTTTGAATAAAGATGAAAAGAATGTGGCCAGGTATAGGTGAAATAATAGATTAGGAGTTCCCGAGCGTTTTCTTAGACATATCGTACGGTCGTCTAGTGTGCAACATAACAATATATGTCACGCAAAAAAGTAATAATTGGCTTTTTCTGTCCTCGGTTAAATTGGTTAATTTTTTATGAACGGCTAACTGACGAGTTCCTTCGGCTAAGATTAACCGTTGACCATTTAACAGCCCTAATACAAGTCTCGGCCACAAATGAAAACTGAATTTGTATCTTACTTTTAAAGCTTTTTTTTTTAATGATTGGTGTCACTTTCTCAACCACTCTTGCAATCATTAGTTTCAGGGGCTTTGAATTTATTCACACATAATGCTGCTCATATTCTTGTCTGCTAATGGGATGACTGGAGTCGAGACTTTTTTTAACAGTGCCTCAATATGGATTTATATGTTGGTAGTGGTAGGTCGAAGACAAGCGCCTAGTCAGGTGTTTCATTTCCCATTTGATTTCTGATTTTTGATTTAAGATGTTTTTAGCTTTAAGATGTTTAAATCAGTCGCGTTGGCTCTTGTTTTTACACTGCAGTATTATTTTTATATCGAAGTCGCTCATTTTTTTTTCTAAAAAAAATACAATAGAGAAATATATCATTATGAGCACTAACGGGCCATTAAAAATAACTCGACGGGCCACAGGTGGCCCATGGGCTCATAGTTGAACCACCCTGTTCTAAATCATGGCCTTTTCATTAATAAAAATATTAAACCTTTTTCTTTTCCTTGACAGGAAGAACCAGCTGGTTTAATAGTTGGACATGTTCTTGCCACTGATGCTGACTCAGGGTTAAATGGAATTGTTCGATACAGTTTTTGTGATGTCACAAATAACAAAGCATTGAATTCATTCTTTATTGATGAAGTCACAGGAAGGATTATTACATCAAAAAGGTATTTAATATTAAGTCTCTGTACAATTCTTAACAACTTCAGCTGTTTCAAATATAGCGTTACCATATGCACTGTCCCCTCTGAGCTGTGCGCACGTACATACATCCCTGAAACGCAGCGCACATAAACAGTTTACAGTGAAATTAACGTTAATAATAATGCGATTAAACTAAAAATCTGCCGTACAAACCTTACTTTAGCTTTGCACAGACAAAAAATCTATTGCACAATGATATGAAAATTATAGGGAGCATTGACAATATGTAAGGTTTTGTCAAACATATCCTCATTCTAGGCCTCTAAATCTTCCTTCCAAAAAGTGTTTTCATTCTTGAAATATCTGAGAATTCAGCATCTCTCTTTCAAAAAAGACGAAGTTTCAATGAATTTTTCACAAATAAATATAAATAGTGCAATTTCTGTCATTTTAGATAATATTTGCCTCTAAACATGAATACTACTGACTGATTTTATAGAAAGATGTGAGATGTTGGTAAAGTATGCATTGTACAGATACAACACTATCCAATCTTTCCATTATTTTTATTCAAATTGACTTCATATGACACAAAACCAGAAATATTTGTTTTCAAAAGAAGAGAAATTTAGGCCGGTGGTTCTCAACTGGGGGCCATGAGACCTTCGCCGGGGGGCCACGAGCAGGCTGTGTTTAGCTATAACTCCATTGCGCCTGTCATTTTTTGGCGGCAGGGGACAGGTGTTGAGGATCTCGGTAGGGGGACCACGGACCATGAAAAGTTGATAATCACTGGTTTAGGCAATAGCAGAAATAGAACTATTTCCATACAATAGAATTCCTTCTTCAATATAATCGTGAGAAATTTCTTGATAAATTTTTAAAAATCTTGAAAAACATTCAAAAATATCCCCAAATAAATCATTAGATATTTGATTATAACTTAAATCTAAAAATCTGATGTTTTTTAGCCCAAAAAATGATGGAGGTAAAGTTTTTAACTTATTTTCACAAAGCCCCAATAAATTTAAGCGTTCTAACTTCCCGATTTCGTTTGGAAGTATTTCTATTTTATTTCTTGAAAGTTCAAGGGTCATTAACCTCTGAAGGTCACAGATACTGTCTGGTAACATCTCAAGGTCATTGTCAGTGCACCACAAGGTCACAAGATGCTTTAAATGTCCGATATTTCGTGGAAGACTTTTCAACTTGTTCTTGTTTATGTTCAAAGTATCGAGATATATGGTCATTCCTGAACACAATGCCTCTGATAGTGATGTCATAATGTTATTCTGAAGCCACAATGACTTCAATTGTTTCAAATTTTCAATCTCATTCGGGAGTTGCTCCAACTTATTGTAACTGACGTCCAACCATTCCAGGGACGCCACGGAGCAAATTGACCTCGGGAGGGCGCCAGAGAGCTTGTTTTTTGATAAATCAAGATTGGCCAAACTTGTTAGTTCTCCGAGCATCTTTGGCATGTCTTCAATATGATTTGACATCAGATCAATCGTTGTTAGGCTCTTACATTCGCAAATTGATTCTGGCAGCTTTGAAATAGAGTTAAAACTGAGATGTATTGAAGTGAGTTTGCTCAGTTTTCCAATCTCTTCTGGTATTTCTTGTAATAAATTGTGACTGAGGTCGAGTTCCGACAAATTCTGGAGATGACAGATGTTCTTTGGGATGCTTGAGATCTTGTTTCGACTCAGATTCAAAATGTTAAGATTTCTGAGCTGGCAGAGTCGAGTGGGGAAGCTCTGTAAAAAGCAAAGAAACATGTGTTATAACTTGAAGCGTAGTTATAAGGTTGACCCGAAGGGTCTCAATGCCAAGAATTAGGCAAGGTAGGTGCTAGTATTGGAAAATATGTAACCAAATATGGTGATGGTTGTGGGGAGGTGAGGGGATTATAAATTCATTATGGTATATGTGGTTCCAATCTAAGTACCCATTCGTAATTGGCAGAGGGGGTTAAAGCTTTGGAACCCATACAAGGGCAGCTTTCGCACAGCCACTGATGTTAAAGTAAAGTAGTGACCGTGTCTATCCCGGGGTTATCAATCGACAAAATTTCCCATTAACTTTGAAAAAATGGGTGGGTTTGAATGTTATCAAACAGCAGTATACATTTCATGTAATAAATAAATAAAT
Source organism: Boltenia villosa (assembly GCA_031471845.1). Classification (NCBI taxonomy): domain Eukaryota; kingdom Metazoa; phylum Chordata; class Ascidiacea; order Stolidobranchia; family Pyuridae; genus Boltenia; species Boltenia villosa. The sequence goes on along the minus strand of JAUELA010017706.1, from coordinate 5,068 downwards.
AATTGAATAAAATAAATAAATATGGTAAATTTAAATAAATAAATATATATACATTATTATATGCATCGAGTAGGGAAGCTCTGTAAAAGGCAAACAAACAGGATATATGTCATGTGTGAATACGTCATTCCTTTTTCGCAATTATTAGAGGTCAGTTAGAAAACGACCAGACACGCGGTAGTAGATGTAGAGTACTGAACGGTTGCATGAGATTAGATTAAGTATTTATAGAGTATTCGCGCAGTATTGAATTCCAAGTAGTGAACGCTGTCGAAGGGTAACATTTGAGTTACGTGTTGGTAAGGTTAGGTAATATTTTTGAAGTATTTGATTGTATTAAGGAATTATTGTTTTTATTATTAAAAGATTGTTGCTGAAGGAAAGTTTGTGTGTTTTTTGTTTCATAAGGTATTTCTGTCCGGCACACTAAAGCGATAAACCCACAGAACAATTTAAGCAAAAGATATTAATTTCACATTTACATATCACAGGGGTTGTCAACCTCATGGATTCCATGCGCTGATATTTTTATGCTCAGGTTCGTGTCAAGGACATTTTGCAGGGGTGACATTTAGCCAACATTCATAAAATTATAAAATTAAAATATAATTTTTTGAATGTTGGCTAAATGTCCTCCCTGCAAAATGGTGGCTATATGTCCGGATACCAAGTTTATATGCGTCACTCCTGACATTCACTAATATGCCAAGAGTTGTGAAATGTTGTGTTGCAAACGGTTTATTCTTTCTCTATGCTTCCTTCTAGTTGTGGATCTGTATGTAGTGCGAGCGACAAGGATGCTAAAACAAAACTTATAAATTCATAATAAACCACCACTTGTTATATCGTGGAGGATAAATAGTTCTAAATTATATTCTATTTTTTTGTTTCAGTGGTAAATAAGACCAACTAATAGTAATATTGTATCACCTACCTTCAATCCTGCTTCAAGCTAAAAACACTGTGTTAAATTGTGTTCAAAGTTTCAGTGATAAATAGGACTAAATTATGGGTATAATGTGTCACCCACCTTCAATCCCGCTCTCCACATGTACAATTCATTCAAATCTCTCAGAACAAAAACAGCTTTTGGGATCTGACCTCTCTGATCATTACTTAGATCAAGAGAAGTTCTTCCTCCTTCCTTCAGAACAATCTTTTCCCTGACCCATGACCCTTGATCCCTGTCCTCCCAGAAAAGAGTTAAATCTCTCACAGCGGACGCCATGGTTTTAATTACCTAATTTTATATTTAAAAAAATCAAATTATTATTATAAAATTTATCATTATTCCTAAGACTAGCTCATGGTTATAAAGTTGAGTCCACTAGATCTATGCTCTTCAACCTTTTTTACCGTGTTACACCTTTCACAATTTTTCAAGAACTTTGTATACCTCATTTTGTGATGAGCAGTTGGGTAACAGTAGCGGTAACTAGCAAAATCCTCCGCTGCAAGTTGATTTGGCCTGTATCTGAAGACTACTTCGCCATGAATTAACCGTTAACTCAATCTTTCGATCAAAATGTTAACGCAGCAATCTATTCTACTGTATAATCATTTGCGCTGTTGTTTCCAATTTAATTTAATAAAATAAGAATTTGGAAGCCCTGATTTAGGCTGTACAGTGTACACCCTTCATATACCATTTCTCAGTTGTATACCCTACTTATGATCCGGTATACACTTGGGTATACCTTACACCCGGTTGAAGAGCACTGATCTAGATGTCACTAGGGGTGCAAAACAAGCATCATAAATTAAGATTTGAATATTCGATATTCGCATGAGGAATACAATGAAAGTATCGAAATGAAAATACTGATTAATTTTCTTGATTTTCTAATGCTGTGAGTTATCATGCAATAAACTGGTGAGTGGGATTTCTTTTCTCCCCAACGCAGGGTTTTATTTGCCTACTCTTCCCGCACACTTCTCACCTTATCTGAATAATCTTTTTTTCTCAATTTTTTGTAATTTTGTAATTAAAAGTCATGGCTGTCAGCCTGTCACTATATTGCATCTTGCAATGTCATAAACCATTCAGTATCTACTCATATGGAACATGAGCCACAAGGAAACTCAAACAAGGATGGAAGAAGCAATCTTATATAAGTTTCTCACAAACTGATTTTAGATTTGACCTGATATCACTTTAGGTTAAAATGGAAATTCATTTAAGCAGACAACTTGGTTACTTATTACAGATACCAATATACTCCACCTCAAGCTCTGGCAAAATCTAGCCCATGCTTTCCTTATTCTCCTAATATTGATTATGGAATAAATTCTCAAATAAATGTTCGTTATGCAACTAATTACTCTCTCTATGCTTCCTCCTAGGTGTGGATTCATATGTAGCATAAGTCACAATGACAATCGAACAAAAAGGAAAAATTTATTCCATCTAGTATGAGTTTCTCACAAGCGGATTTTACTTGACTTTGATATTGGTTTTATGCATATAGGCTGAAAATTCATCTGGCCAGACAACTTGGTTACTTATTACAGATACCAATATACCTAACCTCAAAGCCTCAAAAAGATGTTCGCACACATAATTTCCAAACTGTTTGATATAATAGATATGCCTGCACTGATGCCTGTCTGTGGTGTCATCAACAATCTGGAATAACAGACATTTCTTTGATTGCGATAATGACGTTCACACTTGAGCTCTTCAACTTCTATATTATCAATTAACAAAGTGAATAATTGCTTCAGATAGACTGATAGCTACTTATATTAATAGCAGAGTTTTAATAATGTTTGAAATTCATTGACAAGACATTTTATAGCATCCATGGGAGCTGGATATGACCTTGAGGTGTGTCCTCCAGAGGTTAATGACCCTTGAACTTTCAAAAAATGAAACAGAAATACTTGAGAAGTTAGAACGCTGTTTAGGTTTATTTTTCGTACATTGTTAAGAGATCTTTCATTTCACATAACCTTACAATACTGACATTATTGTGGTTTTGCAGCATGCATGTAGGCAGGAATCAGTGGCGTAGCGTGGGTTGCCATCACCTAATGCTGATGTTATTGAAGTAAAATACTAATATACTCAATCTTATACAAAGTTGCCTGATTATAATTTGTGATATTTTATTATTACAAACTTTTTTCCCTCAAGAATTTTGCGCCAGGGGCGACCTCACCATTTGCACCATGCTATGTCACTCGCTGGGATGCTTGCATTGTGCAGCCATTCGTACGTCCAACACGGCTCCCAGTGAAATAAAGATAAATATTTCCGAACCATATTTAATTACCTGTTATTTGTATTCTCCCAAAAGCACAGAATGCCTTGTGACTTCATCAAATTACACAAATATTCATTTCATGCTCAAACGTGGGATAATTAAGGCTGTTAATTTCACTCATTTCCATGAGCGGTTAACTGGTGTAAAATCTTGCCAGTTAACCGTTAGGGAATTGGCTGTTTGCTGCCAGATATTCAAAACTGATTTTACTGCATTCAACATGTGTTCTTACGTTCGATTTCTCAAATTTAATTTCGTTGTTTTCATTGTTTAGTCCTTTTCACAGGGATAAAACATCATTCTTTGAGTAAAGATAAAAACTCAACAACTTCGTGGTCAGGTATAGCTGAAATAATAGATTAGAATTTCCCGAGCGTCTTCGTAGACACATCGTACAGTCGTCTAGTGTGCAACATAACAATATATGTCACGCAATATATGGCTTTTTCTGTCCTCGGTTAAAATTTTATGAACAGCTAACTGACGAGTTCCTTCGGCTAAGATTAACCGTTGACCATTTAACAGCCCTAGTGATAATCCACTTTACCACGCCACATACATAAATGAGTTTTAATTCCTTAGTTTCAAGTTACTTCATGTTTTCCAATGTTACAATTCCTCTTCTTTCTTCAGACTTGATCGCGAATTCATGTCCGAGTATTCCCTCTACATTTGTGCAAGTGACTTGGGGTTGCCACGGTTACGAAGTTCCGCTCCTCTGACCATAAAACTGCTCGACCGCAACGACAACAAGCCGGAATTTCCAAAATCTGACAACGCGGAAAATGGCAATGGTAAGTTGACGGTTCGCTTGGATACACAATACACTTCCTAACTTACAAGCATGCTGTACTTGATGGCAGAGGAAAGCCGTGCCCAGATGTGACCTTTCGCCATGTGAGGTCATATAAAACTACCTTGCAGCGGCAAGTTCAGCAGACCCAGTCACTTAATCACGACTAAGATCAGTCTCATTCCATGCAATTAGGTTCAACATGCTCGTTAGCCGACATAGTCTGAATTTTGTGGTGAGATATAATGTATCATATTCACCATCGGATTCACCAGAAAGCCGTAGCGGGCTTATACATGGACTCATGATGCGACCATGCTGGCTTGCGAGCATGCTGAACTTGGATAGCGGAGGAAAGCCGTGACCAAGGTCACGTGAAACCGCTCTGTACCGGCGAAGAGTTCAGTGTCCCCAGTCACTTACTCACGTCAAGGCTCAAGGGTGAACACGGCATATATTGAAGTGAAGTGATCAACAAGTTGCAACAACGTGTACGACTGTACGTGCTGAATAAATTTGTGAAGGTGAAGTCGAGATTCAAACCCAGAACCTCTAGGTGAGCATAGATGACCAGTCGACGACTTCACCCGTTCGGCAACTGGACAGCTGTGCAAAACATATATAATTATATCTATGTAAAACCATATTCAGGACATTTTAAATGGAAAATTGCATTGGGCAGTAAGTTGGAGATTCTGTGTCATAATTCATTATATATATATTAACTTTTTTTTTTCCAGGAGCGTGGCAACAATTAAATATTGCAGAGGATGCCAGGATTGGCCAACATGTTGGTCAGGTGACAAGAGCAGTAGACCGTGACATAGGAGAAAATGCCCGAACATACTATCACTTGGTGGCGATAGTGGGTCCTGGACAAGGAGTCTTTTCAGTTCAGAAGGAAAGTGGACGAGTCTATCTTGAAACAAGCCTGGATAGAGAGAAGATAAACAAGTAAGAATGGTGATCCTAGGATGCTGGGTTCAATCCCACCAAGTTCCAGTTTTAA
>JAUELA010017705.1:0-21192 GCA_031471845.1 Boltenia villosa | reverse complement strand
TCGACAAGTGTGGGGTTGAGTTTGGGGTAAATTACAAGGAGTAGAACCAGCTGGAGTAAGGAATTTAGGAAAATGAAGAGCCTAACAACAAATACAGGGCTAGAAATTAGTGAAAAATATGCATTTTCAGTGTATATGGAGAACAGCAAATAAGTAAAAGTGAACACAAACGATACAATTTCAGTAAAAGCTGCTCGGACTGGAGTGCCCTGCTGTGTGGTTGACTGTTTCAAACTTGGAACCATTTTTAAATATATGATTTAAACAAAAATATTCTAAAGTTTGTGGTGACCTATACAACCAATATTACAAAATTTAAATTATTTTTGCTAAATTGAAATTATGAATTAATTGTCACAGGAATTAAGGAAAATCAGATTTCAGGATTATTCTTCGAATTCCTTCCTTTCAGGTTTCTCTTGAAATGGGTCTGACCACACTCTCATTCCACCAGGTTGAATCTTTTCTTGATTGATCCCAGCTCTGTTTGCTTTTTGAATTTCCTCTGAAATGAGAAATAATACCAGGGATCAGTGGAGTGCACAGACTCGGTTGAAAAGCGGGCACCTAATATATTTTTTTATGAAATCAGCTACATCAGTGGTTCTCGACTGGGGGCCTGTGGCTCCTCAAGGGGGCCATGAGACCTTCGCCGGGGGGCCACCAGCAGAATATGTTTAACTCTTTCGTGTCGGATAACGCCATTGAGTCTTGCATTTTTTTTTGACAACAGGGGGCCACGGGTGTTGGGATCTCGGTAGGGGGGCCACGGACCATGAAATGTTGAGAACCACTGGGGGCCTGTGGCTCCTCAAGGGGGCCATGAGACCTTCGCCGGGGGGCCACCAGCAGAATATGTTTAACTCTTTCGTGTCGGATAACGCCATTGAGTCTTGCATTTTTTTTTGACAACAGGGGGCCACGGGTGTTGGGATCTCGGTAGGGGGGCCACGGACTATGAAATGTTGAGAACCACTGCGCTACACCATCCTTTAGGTTATTTGGGTATTTGCTCTGTCCGTTGATCAATTTTAGACTTTGCCATATACAGAAGAGTCGATTCTCTCGAAAATTTATACAGATAAAAACATAAATACAAATTTCTAAAAAATTAATCCGATGACTAAATATGGAAAGTTAGAAATTGATCTAATAATTCCACGGAATATTTTGATGAGCTTAATGAGCTTATTAATGAGATTTATTTAAATAATTATAGAAAAGGGCACTATTTGTATGAAGAATAAAAAGAATAAAAAAGCCACATGCTCAAACACAAGAGTATCCCCATGCTCCCCAAAATTTGATGAAATAAAAGAATTCGCCAAATAGGAGCCAAAATTTTAAATTATCATTCCCTAACCGAGAAGCGCTGATCCGTGATATGACGTAGCAGTTTCGTGAGCAGGGCATTTACCTATTTTGTCTTTAAATTAAATTTATACTACAGAGGAAATATTTTACTGATATCAGAATAATGTGCTGACAATAAAGTAATGATCTTCATTATGTTGCCGTTCTTTTATAGGTTTACCATCCAAGTTTAGCTTGCTTGCAAGCCGGCATGGTCGCTTCATGAGTCATGAATAAGGCAGATACTGGCAACCCTAATTTACTGAGTTAAGGATGAACGGATTTACTGATTTTGCCCACTAATTTACGCTAATATCTAAATATCTATTATTTAAGCCGACCCTAACCCTCCTTCCTAACTAATACTGAATTTACTAATTGATAATACTAATTTTATGAAGATGAAACAAAATCCATAACTCCGTAAATCCGTAAATTAGGTTTGCCCGGGCGATACGGCTTTCCAGTGAATCGAGGGTAAATAGCCTAGCGTTTTAACAAAAATTAGTGAAGATAAAAAAAAATTCTTACTGTATGATTTAACGTTGTACAATGGATACACGTAGATCGGGAACAGCGCTCCTCCAACGCCTAGGACAAGTAGTGCAATCAGGCGGAAGTTTGGTTTTGATTTCACACTTCGTAGTGGAGGTCTGGGGATTTCTTTCAGTAATAATCTGCTGAGAAAAACCATAGCAACTCGCTTTTCAATAAAAAAAAACGAAATTTTTCGTGTAGTTGGTTGACGCAGTCATGCGAAAAGACACACTGGTCAAAGGGTGAAAGGTCATTATTATTCAATAGGGGACACGAGTAGAGAACACTGCTGTTTGAATATCCATTTGTATGGAATTGGAAGTCATTCAACAGAATTATGCCATGTGTTCCATGTACAGTAGGGCTACCATATGACCTCTTTTTGGAGTACATGTCCTCTTTTTTTCAAGAAAAATGAGATGACCTCCGAGGTCACTCAAAAATGCCCAAAATACCTCCTTTTTGCATTTCACATTACTTACAGTAATATATTTATCAGGAATTCAAATGTACTAGGCCATCCGTGACACTTTGGGTCACCAAGATCTCAAAACTGCATTTATTCCTGTCGCTAATTTGCCCGCGGTATTTAATTAGCATTAATAGCATGAGTGACGCCTGCGCAGTAACGCAAATCTCGGTGGGATTTATTAGTTACGCTAAAAGGGAAATTTGCTTATATTGCTTTGTGACGAAATGATGACTTAACATTATTACACACAAATTGATATCGCCTTGCGAGGAAGTTCAAGGGCCGCATAAAAAGACCTTGTGGGCCGCATGCGGCACGCGGGCCGTAGTTTGCCTACCCCTGGTATAGACCGTCCTCTTTTGGGGTGATGAAAATATGGTAGCCCTAATGTACAGGAAATGAGGTCGCAGATTCTTCTGCCCGGGAAAGAACGGAAAGACAAAGATCTGTCGATACGAAACTGTCTCGATATGAAGCCAAATCCTTGATAACCACCATATGTCGAGATAAATGGAACAGAGACTATCTTGATGGCAACACAGGAGATCATTCCAAAACGTTTCATTCATCCGTAAATACGTTCTTCGTTAACTGCAACTCTCGTCGACGTGAAGTTTTCCTCTTCCGTCTACAAACAGGACACTGCCGTCTAAATTTCCACTTGTTTAAAATTGGAAGTCATGAGACAGGACTATGTGATATGTGCCATATACAAGAAACAGTGACACATTTTTACAGTGATGTCCACTTTATAATGCTCAATGACAATATCTTATATCCAAATGTCATGATCTGAATGTGGATTTTAGTATTCCGCAGTTACTAACAGATCCACATATCGTTCCTTTTGTTTTAGATTTTGTTGCGTTGACTGAAAGAAACTTGTGAAAATTTAACACACCACGATTAAATAGCACTTCATTCATGTTTTCATCGAACTGAAATTTTTTCACTTTCCATCGTAGTTATTCCATTCATGGTTTCATCACACTGAAATTCCCTCTTTTTCTGTTTTTGTTTTTCCAGTGTCCTGAATTATCATTTCAGCGAAATTTTCACTGAGTTGCGCATTTCGTGAAGTAAGGTTGTGGTGCGAAGGACCTAAGTTGTCGAAAGCACCAATTTTTGGCATTACATTACATTACAAGAGATAGTGACTCATTGTTTGCTGCGATGTTAGCCTCATCAAACTCAGCGACAATGTCTAAGTTCCTAATATAATGATCTGAATGTGGATTTTAGTACGCCTCAGTTAATCACCGATCCACATATCGCAATTGTCGTTTTAGATGTTGTTGCCTTGTCTAAAAGAAATTTTGTGAAATTCTAGCCACGTCTGATTAAACAACATTACACTCGTGTTTTCATTCAATTCATTTTTCATTAATTTTCAATTAATAATATTTCTCTATTGCCTCTTTTCGTTCGCTGGGTTAGGGACTTGCGTTAAGCATTGTTGTGGCGCAAACTGCAAAGGATCAAGTTGCCGGACGCACTATATTTTATCCAGATTTCATCACATTATACCATTTCTAGCATTTTATACCGTGGCACAGATAGTAGACTGCAGAGGAAGCGGGCGATATAACTATAATCAATGCGGTGATCAGCATGGCTTGAGGCTATTGTTGTATAATGATGAAAATTGGGTAAATTATTGTAGTTACGCAGAACAGGGACCAATTTATTCCAGTTAGATATATAAACGTATTAAATTGAGCTAAATTAAAACTTCAGTTTCGCTCGTTATTGCATTAATGTTAGTAGGTCGAAAATAGCCATAGACGGAAAAGAGTCTAATTTTGAATTTACATATTGCAAGTAAAATGCATATGTTCATCAAGAAAGTCGTATACCCCTTTCACACTACGGTAGATCTACAGTGGAATTGCCAATTTACAAAGCAAAACTAGGCAAATACTCATTTGCAAATAAGCACGACGATAGTTCTACTTTGCAAATCAGCATTTTCGTAGTTTTACTTCGTAAATAAGCAATTCTACCGTGGCTCTACCGTTTTGTGAAAGGGGCATTCGATTTCTCGGGTAATAGCAAGGTGTAGAATATTGAATTGTATTTGTATTTGTGTGAAACCAAGGCAATGTCCTAATAAACGATATTGAAATTTTATCATTTTTCGTGATAAAATCTTGATTGATTGATCATCTTGAGCATCCTTGTTTCCCTGCATATTGATCCATAACTAGAATGAAACATAGAAAGGATAACAGTTTACTGCATCATATCTCGTAATGCTTGATATTAATATCTCCATTCAATATGTTTCAAAAGATTGTTTCACCTCGTATATGCCACGTAACGTACCATCTGGCTCCAGCAGAAGTCACCTTTGTAATATAACTGTAGGTGATGATATCACAATTGCGGAAGTGTGTCTCGAGACTCTCCTCGTTACGCGTTCTATTAAAGTGGGCTGTTAACATCAGTTCAGTAGATACTCGAAATCATTTTGGAACATTAGCGATAGACATGCTGAGTGAAGGCCGTATGGAATCGAATTACGCGCGGCTATGTCAAAACAAACCAAAAACGCGCGAGTTTGCCGCATACGTGTATTCCAGCATTAAAAGTGGAAGCATACAGAATGCATTAGTTGCGTGCGTTTTTATTCTAGCTTAATTGTTTTATTAAGTTGTGTTTCGACAAGTTTAATACCAATCGCAACACAAGCCTGTCGTTATCTGCGTGAAATTGTCGGATAGTGAGTATTCTGTTGTCAGTGGATTGACGCATTACGCAGACGCATTCAGTGTGTTCCCAACTCAAGTTTAGGCTAATACATGTTGCATATTTACCCTCGGATTCACCGGAAAGCCGTTTTCTGGCTTATACATGGACGCACAATGAACCATGCCGGCTTGCGAGCATGCTGAACCTGGATGGCGGAGGAAAGCCGTAACCGATGGAAACGGGAAACCGCCCTGCAGTGGCTAGGAGTTCAGCGCCCTAAGTCACTTACTCACATCTCGGATCAGGTAGGATTTGGGTCGATCATAATTCTCTAATAATGGTGAAATGAAAGCCTTCACCAGGTTGTCCCATCCGACTTGGATTTTTGATATATGCTGTATATTGACTGTATATTCGTTTTTAGCTTAGAAATATTTCGATATCAACCTGTAAAGGTTATATTATCACAGGTAGTTTTATCGAATTGGAATTCAAAATGAAACCAGTGATTTCTCCGAAATATTTCATTATTCTTCCATACATCTACAAGCTTATACTTCATCCTAGATTCCTTTTATTGCCATTTACGCCACTCCTTGCCGTGAATACGCTTTCTCAGTCCTAAGATGAGATGAGGTAGCAGGCGAGGTAGATGATATTGATTTTCAAGTCATGCAGATTTGTAAAACGCAAAGGACCTGTTAAAAAATTTCTATTTGGTGCTTGTTCGCATTGTTTTGAATATCGGAAATGTCGTTGCGAAGCAGATTAGGCAAAAGAAAATTTGCAGCAATATTGACCTAGATATTCTTTTTTTTCCACGTATCTTTAACTATAACTGAGCTAGTCAATCAGTTCCCAGTACGGGGACCACAACTTGTATATCTACTTTTTACAGGCCACGTTTCTATTAAATAGCGAGGAGCATAAACGAAATTACAAAAGAGGATTCATTTTGAGCCCTGAACTTAAATGAATTTTTCAACCTCTCTAAAGAAATCGCATTGTTTTCGTCAAGCGAGCGTAAAATTTATTCTACTAATGCATGGTTCAAAATTTATGGACTTTTCTTTCGAAAAATGCTCGCTCTCGGATTGGAACTACGTTTTAAGATTACGGTTCAAAAAAATAGAATTTTGAAATGTCTACGAGTTATTGAGATTATTCGACCAGAAAACTTCTCAGACCGCGTTCCTAAATTATCTCGCACTAAAGCAAAGTGACGGATTGTATTCAGCGACATAGCAACGAATACATATGGTTAGAATGTAGAGCAGAATACTTTTAAAGTTGTTATAGATGAGCTTCAGGGATATCTGTACAGTGTACACATGTCTCTTATCCACAACCATAGAACATAGGCGGACATGTTTAACAGCAACAAGGCAAGGCCAGGTTGTCAAGTTTAATGTTAATGTGTGGAAAGTGTCTAAGCGTAGCGGAATTGTTTGTTGTTTCGCAATGTACCAGAATTCTTTATTTATTTAGTTATATTTACACATCAGGCGAGGTAAGACGTATACAATCTTTAGCCATTATAAGATGGATAGCCAGGTTAAGCTAAACCAAAGCGAATCTATGCTGTTAACTCTGGTGAGAAAAGGACGTATTCGAGAATGAAGAAAACCGTATGAGAATTAAAACCGGTATAAATAAGGTTGGTTATATACGTAGTAGTGACGTCACAACACAGCCTTGTCCTACCTTTACAATAAGTCCTAAGTTTTTACAATACAGTAGCATCGGAACTTTCACAAAAATAGTCATCTCTGATGATTACGTGTGAAAACTCCCAACAGTCGAGAATATTTAGATGTCTGTATTATCAGCGGTGGCCGGCGTTGCAGTGTAAAAGTTAATAAGGTTTATCTGTAAAGGCTGTCCGGTGGCCGAACAGGTAAAACCGTTGGCTAGTCAACGATGCTTACTGAGAGGTTCAGGGTTTCCAATCCCGGCTGCACCTGCACATATTTCTTCAGTATTATAGCACGCTTGATCACTTCAGTATACCGTGTTCACCCTGATACTTCTTGTGTAACCTTATAGTGCATTGTTATTGTGACGAAACAATTCTCTTGTGCATTGTTATTATGACGAAACAACTTCGAAACAAGGCACATGTGTACTTTCTTGTTTAAATGCAGCTGCTCTTATATTATTCTGCAGTTCTTTTTGTCTGCATTGAATGGTAGGAAGATATACAAGAATTCGTGATGTAGAATAGCCTATTAAGCGATTGATTATTTTTTAAATGCTGATGATTCCACATATTTGGTCTAATTAGGCTTAACACGGACGGGAGTTATCCACTATTGATGTGATCACCTTTTCTATGTTAGTTACTTAATATATTTTCTTTCACAGCAGATTAATTAATATTTATTGCAAAACATTTTAAATATGGATGATCCGGCAAAAATAAAGGAACTGAGAGCGAAATTCGCAAAGAAATACACAGGTGACTATTTGTTTACTGGTTATATGACCAGGGCCGAATTAACCCATATCAGGCCCCTAGGCTTTGGCGACCTTGGCTACTTCGCGCCTTGTATTAGCCTGGTGCTCAGCGCAGCAAGTCGAACTGATCGAACAGGGGTTTCGAGCTTCGCACAGTATATAGCGGGAGGCCATGTGTTATATTGGGTATCCGGACATTTAGGCAACGAACATTTCGCCACCATTCAAAAAATTAGTTCTTGAAGTTAGTTTTATGTTTAGTGTAGATGTTAGGGTCAGAGTTGGTGACACACAAAGAATTTTGAATGTTGTCAAAATGTCCCTCAGTTATGACGTCACAAACGATGGCGAAATGCCGTTTGCTATATGTCCGGGATTCGTTATATTGATAAAATATTTGCCAATATATTGTGCAGACTCAGCTTGTCAACGTTTATATTTTGTTTGTTTGGGTGCCACAAATAACCGCAATTAAGATTTCTGTCACGTCACAACAGCTTAATTGTGATACTTGTGGCGTGTGCAACGAATAAAGGCATGGCCAAAACATGGCTTAGGCTGAAAACATGCAGGGATCAGCCTATTGGATAATTCAGGCCTGTCCACTATTCTGCTGTATAATAGGTTTCACAAATCGATTACCGAATCACATTGCGAATCACACCCATTGAGAAATCTGCTCAAAATTCAAAAGAAATTCAATCAAATGAATTCAAATTTATCTAAAGCAGTGACTGAACGATTAATCTGGTGTTTAACCTTAGAACACTAAGGTGGTTGATATTACCCTTAAACCAGGGGTTTCCAACCTTTCTTATGCTCATAAGAAATAAGATGATTTTTTTAAATAACTTTTTAATACGAAAAAAACGATATGTTAACTGTCTCTCGCACCCCCTGAAATGCTTTCTCTCGCTCCTGGTAGGAAACCCTTGACACTAACGTGGGGTATAATATATATAAAAAAAAAAGTGGAAATGTAAAATATAACCTTCATACTACCATTTCCTTAATTTTTTAGTGAATCAAAGCAAAACTAAAGAACTAAAGGGTTGAATGAAGAAGGTTACGGAAAGTGCTGAAATTATTAACAAATTAAAAAAAACTTCTGAGAATTGACTGAAACTTCATCTGAAGATTGACCTTTGGCCGACACACCTTCCGGGGAGTCTCAAATGATACAACCATGCCTTCCTGGCTTGTTGGGAAAATACATGATAACTAACATTGGAGTAAACCGACCGATTACATATCTACGTAGACACTAACGTGGGTTATATTTCATGAAACGCACCCTACGGCCCCAACCAACCGAGTTAATCACTCAGCGCTACGTTCATCAACAGCTTCTAAGTGATCTAGGAAGGCATACGGGAGGTCAAGACATTTGCTTCACGCACAACGTAACTATCGCACAATCATTTTTGCTTGGGGTATATTATAACCCCACGCTATAGTATTCTAGCTGTTTTTTCAAACTTCTCATTTGATTCGAAAAAATGATTCGAATTCAAATCATTATCTGAAAAGCCTGAACTACAAAATTCGATTTTTTTACAGATCCTCCAACCGAACGGTCGTCAAAATTTGATCCTCGTGACGTCACAAGATTCACGAATGATGACGTGTACGCTTTGTCGTTCATTCATTGGAAGAAAGAAGTGATTGATGACGCAGTTGAGATGGTTGCTGATGTTTTGCAATGGAGAAAAGAGAATGGAGTCACTGGTAGGTTTGAATTTGATTTTTTTATTCATTTCTTTTTAATAATTATGTAAATGTTGTCGTGGTAAGTCAGGGGTGGGCAAACTACGGCATGCTGCCCGCAAGGTCTTCTTGTGTGGCCGACGATCTTCCTCGTAAGCCGATGTCAATTTGTGTGAACCAGGCATTTTCTCACAGAAAAGAGCGTTTAACGAGACTGCCATGAGATTTTGCAGCCATGTTGCAAACGCAAATACATTTGCATGAATAATACTGGTACTTTAATAAAAGCGATTTGCTTTAGTGTATTTTATCATAATTGACACAAAAAATACACAAGAAAATGTATCACCTGTTGGCGATTCTTGCCAGAATAGCGTTAAATTCAAGAGAATGGGTTACTGGTGGGATTGGGTTGAATTTTTTTTTTTTTTTCATAATTATGTAAATGCTGTCGTGGTAAGCAAATCAATGTTGAAATATTTTTGATTATTAAAAGATGATAATGCTAAACTCAACCCACAAGTTAGGGCTATCTTAATATCAACGTATTTTAAAATACTTGCCAGAATATGGTTCAATTTAGGACATGTTTCAAGTGTTTGGATAGGTCGGCAAATATAAATGATAAGAAAAAATTGTTTAGTTTTTGACACTAAAGTTCATGGTAATCAAAAATATTTAAATAGGCCCATTTTATATTTTAAATTTACGCTAAAGTAACAAAATATGCTCAATTTACTCAAGGACAGCGCTCGAGTCAAAGCTGCGTGCAGGGGAGCAGACAAAGTCGATAGTGGAAAATTATGACGCCATAAATACGATCGTCATGGAGTACAATCCAAAAAATACTCAAGATTTCGCGCTGAAGGCGCATAAAATTTGTTATAATTATAGTAAGAAATTTAAACACCACAAGTCCACAATCAAGGCATCAAAATGAGCTCAAACGACGAATTTCACAATTTATTGTGAAACGACCTTTCTCAATATTGTTATTATTTATTTAAACCAAATAATCCACCAATAGGAAGAGTCCGAATCCATAATTATATTGAAAAATATGGAACAAAACTGTGTCTAGATAATGTCCAAACAATCCAAGGTTTACAATTTTTCAAAGCATTTAGTAGTCTTGTAGGAGGGAATAGTCAGATTTATGTGCATCCCAACAACGTGTTGTCCGGTGGCCGAACGGGTAAAACCGTCGGCTGGTCTTCTATGCTCACATAGACATCCTGGGTTGAATCGCGGAAACTGCACATATTTATTGAGTACAGCACCTAAACAATGCACTGATCACTTCACTTCAATATGCCGCGTTCACCCTTGAGCCTTGGTGTGGGTAAGTGACTGGGGACGCTGAACTCATCGCCGGTACAGAGTGTTTCACGTGACCTTGGTCACGGCTTTCCTCCGCTATACAAGTACAGCATGCTCGCAAGCCGGCATGGTCTCATCACGCGTCATGTATAAGCCTGCTACGGCTTTCCGGTGAATCCGAGGGTAAATATGATAATAAATTAAATTAATTACATTATTAATCAAATTTTAAAAAACAAAAATCGAAATTGTTTATAATTTTAAATTGTGTATTCGTTTTTTGTTCAGATTTATCAGTGGAATCCATTGGTCATGAGTTCTTCGAAAGAGGAATTATTCACATTCATGGAAGAGACGTCGATGGAGGGAGAGTCAGTAAGTCCAACTAATGCTTTTTTAAATCATAAATTTAGATCCCCATTTTGGACTGGCAGTAAAACCCCATACCCATCTTCTCTTGCGAACAAAATCAACAAGACTTAAAAATATTGCTTAGTTTTATTAAATGTCAAAGCAATAACGTATTTAGATGTGCTGAGAAGTGCAGGGCATCTTTGTATGGACCATTCCATCCGTGACCTCATATTTAGATTGACGACATAATCCAAGTAGCTTCTAACACTCTACTTCTTTCAAAATCATTATTTTACCAGTGCATATCATTCAGTGCAGAGGTGAAACATTTACTCTGATCTTTGCATTCGTTTTCAATTGTATTCCGGTAGAATAGTATTTCAAACCATAGTCGGTAAACTTGACCTTTGGCCTTCCCAGTGGCGCTGATAAGTCAATTGATAGGCAAGAACGAGAAAGAACAAGTTCGAAAGCTGTTCACGTTCTGGCTTGAGAGACTGCAACGAAGCGAACCTGGCAAACACGTGACTTTTATCCTGGACACCAGACAGGCATCCATGAGTAGCATGGACATGGGATTCGTACGATACATCATTGACGCCTTTACGACGTATTTCCCCGATTTATTGCGTAAGTGGTGATCATTACATTCTGATGTATGCACCTTCCACACTACGGTAGATCTACCGTAGAATTGACTATTTACAAAGTAAAACTACGCAAATGCTGATTTGCAAAGTCGAACTACTGTCGTGCTTATTTGCAAATAAGAATTTGCGTAGTTTTACTGGTAAATAGACAATTCTTCGCCAATTCTACGGTAGATCCACCGTAGTGTTAAAGGGACATATAGTCGCCAGTCAGTGCTTGTTTGGTTTTATTATTGAGATCAATATCGCATGATAGTTTTATAATAAGTTCATGCTCGATATAAAATAAGAGATGGTGTGATACCATGGACTAACCCAGGGATGGCGAACCTTTTCAATTGACTGGGTCACTTTTGTTACCTCAATTTAGAAAAAAAAAAATAAAGTGGGTCACTAATTACTTGTTGTGTGATAAGTTTTTGATAAAAAGGCCTAATAAGCCAAACCGATTTTCTGACGCCAAGCGAATCGAATAAATGCCAAATTTTAAGAATTTGGCCTCGAAAATGCCGAACTGGAAACCCTGGTATGAGTAAAGGATAAGCCGGGAAGACTGAGTTGCCAACGAAGTTGCCAACTACTAATTAAAATCTTTGCTCATTATTGAACGATGATATTTGATATACTTAAATTTTAAAGAGGTGTATGTATGGTTGCCTGAAATACCTTAAGGTAACCTAAGGACGCTCTGTTTACTTCTTTAAGAAAAATAATTTTTCTTTTCCAAAATATGATATATTTAAGAATCTGCTTCGGTTTTATCTTTAACATTTTACAATAAAAATCCTGGCGTGGTTACGTTACATGCATGCAAGTTCATGGGGCCTTAATAATGATACAATGGTTGGGTACGTTTCATTGCCAGGCGGATTTGACACCGTCCATTTGGGTAAGAACCCCAAAACTCTCTCTCTCTCTCTCTCTCTCTCTCTCTCTCTATGTATATATAAGTCCATTCCGATAAACAGCCAAGGACAGTGACCGTTTTTTTATAGTGACCGTTTGTTAGACTATGACCTAATTACCAATCTATTTTATTAATGGCTATAGCCTATATATACTGGGAAGGGATATAACGAGTCCGAGTACTCCTCAGACCTCAGTAGTTTAAGGCTTTAACATCACGAATATAAAGCAGTTGTAGTCAAAATCCACCGGATCGAGTGAAAAAAGCTAAATTAGGAATACCATTCCGTTGTGATGAACAACTTTACCTAGGACACAAAAAAGTAGCATAAACCTATTAGCGTATAGTGCGCTATAAAAAGGATCACTCAAAACAACCCTTTTTTAGGATTCGGGAATCTGATGACGTCATTGACTCGAGACTCGGCGAGTCTTTTTTTCAGGACATGTTACTCGACCAAGTCCCAATTTTTCGGACTCGTCCCATCCCTGATATTTACCATCAGGCACCATAGTATTCTTGCAGAGCTTCAACCTGCTTTAATTCCACGACTGTTGTGAGATGCTATTTTATCTACCACAATCTTCAGAAATTTCGATAAAATTAATCTTCGGTTTAGGTTTAAGAAATGAAGTATCCCCCTGGCTATTCATTCTTTGAAATTATATAATTAAAAAACACGGCATCTTATTCTCAGCGTAAAATCAGCGTCAATTTTGAAGGAATAAACACAAAAATTGAGCAAAATTTTATTTATTTATTTTCACAGAACGGATCATTATCCTGGACCTGCCCTTCTTGATGAACGGTGAGAAACCTGCTATTATGTTTTGCTTTATAGCTTGCACTTTTACCACTGTCTTAGCTTGAAAGATGGAAAGGATTTTTTTGTTTAAATCAGTCTTTCTTAAACTTTTCGCGAAGGGAGGGGTTATAATAATGAGTAATTGATACGAAATTGTCAGTAAAATTTCCCTCGCAGTTGCGAACATTGGAGAATGGGTAAAAATCCACTGTAGTGGCTCGTTGCTATAGACGCTGCTCCCGGCTCTCTTAATAACTCTCACTAATCACGGATCAGCACTTCTCTTACAGTAGGGTGAGGGGAGAGAGTTCGGTTAGGTACCAATATTTCAAAATTTGCTCCTATTTGCCGTTCTTTTGTCACATAGCTGGCAACCAACACGCTACAGTGCTGTTGCTATGAGCGGGATAAGGGCAACTTCTCGAGAAAATGACCAGAAAATGTTATGCCCCTATATTAGACAACACTAAAAATGTGTGACGTTAGGTGTGACGTAACAGAAAATTTCCGACGCAATCTCTTCTACTTCAATTTAATTCAGCTTTTACCCTTGTCGCATAACCGACTATTTCGTTTGTCCGTTAATAAAGAAACAACCTCTGAACTGTTTCAGCCGTTTGTAACGTCATAATGAAAATGATGTCCGAAGAACAACGCAGTGCTACTATCTTCTGCAGCAGGAAAGATCTTCACAAGTACGTCGCACCTGATCAACTTCCTGAGAGTTTGGGGGGAACGGTGAGAAATATTACTTTACGGGAGTTTACGTTAAGATTTTTACTGTGATGAAACAATGCAAGTTCGTTCGGTATTTTTAAATATACACATATATTTACACCATTTTTATTCGTGGCTTAATCAGTTTCAAAGTAACAAATACTGCAATAATACAAAGATTTATTTCATACTAAATTGTTTGTGTGCGCGGATGAATTTCCTTTGTGCGCAGATTCGAAACTATGCTGTTCACGAGTTCAACTTTGCGCTGCGCAATAATATTGCTTTCGTGAATTAAAATTATATTCTTGTCATCATTTAGGACCCATGGGCATACAGCTTCCCTCCATTCCCGGACGATTTGAAGCAAATTCACCATTTTAAGGACGATCCGTTGAACTTCGCCTTAGAAGCAGGTGATGATTTGTGTGTTGCAACATTTATTGGACGACCTGTACCGGAACTTTACAGCTTTTTTGTTTTTGTTTTTTGATTGATGTTTCATATTTACCCTCGGATTCACCGAAAAGTCGTAGCGGGCTTATACATGGACGCATGATGCGACCATGCCGGCTTGCGAGCTTGCTGAAATCGGCTAGCGGAGGAAAGCCGTGACCAAGGTCACGTGAAACCGCTCTGTACCGGCGAGGAGTTCAGCGTCCCCAGTCACTTACTAACGTCAAGGCTCAGGGTGAACACGGCATATATTGAAGTGAAGTGATCACAGACTGTGGGCCACAGACTCCAATATTGTATTTCTTAATCTTATGATCTAAAAAAAATCTCGCGTAGGATAATTCGAATGAGAAACATTGTTCCATTAAATACTCTGAAAAAGTTGTCCTAATGCCACTTTTACACTACTTCTACACTACAAAGTAAAACTACTCAAATGCTGATTTGCAAATAAGCACGATGGTAGTTCTACTTGGCAAATCAGCATTCGCGCAGTTTTACCTTGTAAATTAACAAATCTTCGTCAATTCTACCGTAGTGTGAAAAGGGCATTATTGACATTTCTTTGGTATCTCGAAATTGCTCCGCCATTATCCCCACTCTCACCGGGTCATGTCAGGCGAAAAGCAAGTTAGAAGCCCTAAGACAAATAATGGAAGAATTCATTAAAGTAATGACGTATAAGTTGTCTACTTAAAGCTATATTTGTTTCTTTTCGATCCATGATAATAAAATTAAAAGTCACAAGAAAAATCTGAATTAAATAAATTTATGAATTAAATAAATATATATATATATAATATACAATGTGATTTTACCTGTGATCAAAAATGGAACCTAGTTTGGTCACTTATTCCACTGCATCTTTATGCCTATATATGTGTTCATTGCGCTCACTATTTCGATTTAGCTTGGTAGATCAGGTGGATCTATATTTCTAATTGAAAAGTTTTTAATTTAACCTCATTTTTCAATTTTACTTTATCTCGCGATATCTCTCCCTTTGCCATAAATATATACTTTCCTGCATCTTCATGTTTACGCGTCCCTTGCGCTGTTTTTGAAATGTATTTTTTAAATTTACTTCAAAGCGCTAATTTTTGAGATTTCTTTTAAATGATAATGTCTTAAAACGTAACGCTTTTTTGGTAACAGATGAGAAAACCACTGACCAGAAAGAAACTACGACCAGCGACAGCAATGAAAATAAATCCGGAGGAGCAAAGAAAAAAGAAAAACAAGAAATTGACCAGCAGATGGAATCTCTTAAACTTGAAGCTTAGCGATGAACGTAACCTTGGGTTAGGGTGACAACGGACCCCTAATAGCCGGGAGGCTTTTGGCATACACAATAATAAATATATCCACGCAAGTTCCTGTACATACATAACCCTTTCACACTATGGTAAATCTACGGTAGATTTGACGAAGAATTGCTTATTTACAAAGTAAAACTACGCAAATGCTGTTTTGCAAAGTAGAACTACCGTCGTGCTTGTTTGCAAATAACCATTTGCGTAGTTTTACTTTGTAAATACGCAAAACTTCGGCAACAGACAGTATTGATTTATTGACATAAGTTCTTATTGTTGAAAAACGATTGTACCAATTTAATGCAGGGTACATTTATCATTTTTTATCAGCCAATGTTAGACTTATATATCTATTATATTATATTTCGTGTGCACAATTTTCTCACTAATGAAATATAACATATTAACTTAGATAAGATTTCTATATATAGATAGTATATACATAAATATTATTTACAATAATTTAATTTCACCTTGATCAAATATTCAAGACGAGAATAATATAAAGAGTGAATTGAAACTAAAAATGGTGGAAGAATGAGTTGTTTTTATCGTGAGGATCGATTAGGTTACGTTTCTCTCGGTCCTACAATTTAGCATTGTTATTTGAAGAAATACATCTGTGCCTCAGAAATGCACAGCACCGCCAATGTAGTTCCCAAGAATCCCGGACATTTAGCCAACCGACATTTAGCCATCGTTTGTGACGTCATAACAGAGGGACATTTTGCAACATCTTTGTGTGTCACTAACTCAATTTTTTGTGACGTAGTGTCCGTTGGCTGAATGTCCGGATATCTGTTTCCAATGGAAATTTTAGACAAAGGCGCTTCAAAAGAATAGATAGTTAAAAAGAGTTTATTGTAAAGTCTGTTCACGACCTACGATGTCTATAACACCATTTTAGGAGGATGTTTACGTGGGCGTCCGCTGAGGAAACTGTAAAAATTGATATGATTATAAGCCACTTCGCTCCTAAACATTGAAAAACGGCGAAGATACCATTTAACAAACGGCGCCAATAAATAAGTAATATGACTTCATCAATGATCCACTGGAAATGTTGCAGCGGACGCCCATGGATATGTATATCGCTGTAGCGAACTATTTCCCTTGTACGTATATGCCTACAATAGGGTTATTCAAGTTTAATTTATTTTGGTCTGTCCTATTAAATCTTAAAATTCTGATTAAGAACTGTTGAAGACAACTCATACTATTGCTTTAGGCAATTTATATATTTAGTTGATATAAAAAACACAATATAGAACAGATATTCTCAGGCGGGATAACCACACAAACAATAATAAAGAGGATATGCTACATCATTAACAAGGCAGCAGGCACAAAGAAATGAACATAAAATTTGTGATTACAACTTCTCGAAAGGTTTAGTGAATATTATTTTTTATTCAAGGAAGGGGCGACAAACTGTTATAAAGGCCAAAAATAACGATTTCCCCAGGTAGAGTGACCGATAAATATGCTTGTAAGATTTCAAGGTAATGGCAGGTCGGATTAAATGGGAGCGAGCGCCGCATCCACCTACCGGTCTGTAGTTTGCCTAATACAATGGAATTCGGTTAATACATACACCTCGAGACCAGGCGATTTTGGATGTAATAAGCGACGGTTGTATTATGCAATGTAGGCAAGAACAAGCCAGAAACTTCGTATGTAATAAGAAGACTGCTTAAGCTGCAACGACAAACTGCTTCAACTGCAATGACTGATGTTCTAAAACAGTCTGTTTCATTGTTTATAATCGGCTACTGTTTCTTCACAGTGAAGCCATTATTTTCGTTCATAATAGGCCATTATTTGTACACAGTAAAGAAGAATTTGACTGCATAGGGAAATGAAACTGGGTGTATTAAGCGGTGTCTGGATGTATTAACCTGGGTTTTTATAATGGGGAATGAATAGGAAAATTCCATCCCAAACATTTGGATGTAATAAGCGGTTGTTTGTATTAACCGTAGATGTATAAACCGAATTCTACTGTATAAGGGAATTTCAACGTTGAAACGTTTGATTAGTTTATCCGATAACAAAGGCAACATATATTAATTAATATAGTAATGCCATTAAAAATTTTCTAATAAAACTTTCAATTTTTTTGTGTATCATTTTCGAGAATGTGTTCGCACATATTAACAACGCCTGGAGTAAAAATGCGACCTCTAACGAATTTGAGTACGTTTATTTCTTTTCCAAACTTGCGGACATGACCACACAGGTATCAAAGAAGCGCAAGGTAATAACTGTTTTTATTTGATAAATTCAAGCTTTAATTCGCAATTTAACGATATATTTTTGAAATAATATTAAACACGATCTTTAAAAGTTACTAATTTGCCACAAAGTGGCTTCAAATACTGTATAATTTGGACGATTAACTTAGATTTAAAAGTGGCCTCGAAAAATTTGAACATACGTTGGAAATGTGTTGAATCTTTTGATGATATTATGTACGTTCTAGATGCAACTAAGTTTATTTAAGCAGCGTAACAATGATGACTGAACTTAGGACACCGAACGACGTTTGGATGATTATATATAAGTTACTCTACCTGAGTTATTGCTGCTTAAATAACTTGGTTTATTAGCTAATCCTACCCTAGCCAATACTGATTTAATTTTAATAAACTAAGTCACTGTATTGCATCCCATTTTCAAGGGCATCTCTAATTTACCGAAAACGGGAATCAACACTAATTTACGGAAGGGGCGGGAAACTAGCAATCCTAATTTGTGTAAGGTATCAGTCCGGCAATTACCCCAACTCTAATCTGAAGCCTAAACTTACGTAAATTAGAATTAATAGTTTCCCATCTTCCGTAAATTAGGGGCAAACCTAATTTACGGAGTTACCGATTTACGGAGTTACGTATTTTG
This sequence comes from Boltenia villosa, assembly GCA_031471845.1. NCBI lineage: Eukaryota > Metazoa > Chordata > Ascidiacea > Stolidobranchia > Pyuridae > Boltenia > Boltenia villosa. The sequence goes on along the minus strand of JAUELA010017705.1, from coordinate 2,555 downwards.
TTTCATCTTATTACAAATTAGTATAGGTAATTAAGTATTAGTTAGGGAGGATGGTTAGGGTAGGCTCAGGTAATAAATATATAGATATTAAATCAGTCTGTCGGTACGTAACTTACGGAATCCGTAAAAATCATTCCGTAATTCCGTAAATTAGTGAGCAAAATCCGTAACTCCGTATATTAGGGTTGCCCGTAAATTATGAAAATATATGGTTCGCGTATCTTCACAAGATTTTTAAAAGTATTGAAATACACAAGTACCGAATTAAGTGTATATATTTTAGCAACACAAAATAGAAAATGTCCCTTTTGCGGATCACTACATCTCTATCAAACGACCTGCTGAAATTTGGCAATAAAACACGCTAAAGTAAAGTATCGCCTAGTTTTTTTTATCCCACGATTCAATGCTAATAAATTTTTGAAACTTCTGTTATCTCTAGTTTGTTCGAGACGGCCTATTCAAGGCCGAGCTGAATCAGCTTCTATGGCGTGAACTTGCAGAAGATGGATACAGCGGGGTTGAAGTTCGTGTGACGCCATCTCGTACAGAGATTATCATCATGGCCACTAGGTGGGGTATGCAGCTAATCAAATTTCGAAATTATCACAGTATAAACGCATTTGATACCCTTCGAATATCAATACTTCTCACATAAGCGAATTTAAAACCGCATGGCTATGATGACTAAACTTAGGACACCGAATAACAGTTTGGATGATTACATACAAGTTTATTACTGAGCCGTGAAATCTGAAATTGGCAAACTGACGACCGGATATGGATATATATTGAAATATTTTTAATACGAATGATATTTTGTTTTATAATGTTAAATCGTATCTATTTCTATATCGAGCCATCAGTAATATTACTCTTGTCTCATGCAGTATGTCTGTATATTTCTCGCGCCTAGTAGCGGTATTGTCCATGTACTACTAAGCCATGAATTTGATTTCTTCCCATAGTCAAACCAGCTCCTAACCTTTCCCAATCTTTGCTTCATATGAATCAGCTTACAATTTCGCCAAGTTTTTGACAGTATGAAAACTCAAAGTATCCAAATGTACATTAGTCGATGGTTAATTTTTTCAGGACCCAGAATGTTCTCGGTGAGAAGGGACGCAGGATTCGTGAGTTGACAGCCATGGTTCAGAAGAGGTTCAACTTCCCTGATGGAACAGTTGAGGTGAGAACTTTATTCTTAAGAAAATTTGGTGAAAATTCACTGCTCTCCTAGAAAATTTTATTGAAGCAATTGTTCAGTTTGTAAAGTTGAGAACATTATGCCATTGCTACCGTAGGCAGATATGCAAATTTGTGAAAATAATTTAATGTGTCATGAATCGGTTGCAATTCCTCGTGGCTTCTGAAGGAAGTATGGCGCTATAAAAACATGAAATGTGTGTTTTTGAATTTCATAATCTAATATCTAAGTAAAATAATAATTGCAAAATAATATTAAAAAACTTTTAATGTAACGTGTCCATATATTTTGCGGGCTAGATTTAGAATTTTCATGAATTACCATTAATATGAAGGAAGCATCAGAGGCTACATGTGATGAACTCAACACTAATTGCGACATTTTTCACTGTCACTAGAGGCACTATTTTACACTGATAAAGGCAAATGATGATTAGGATACCCCCGTCATAATGTCTTGATGAAAAAACGTCTCTTCACAATCTGATGCCTTTATCATTCCAATATCACCAAATCTATTCTCGCAAACTTTTCGTACAAAAAAATTGTACAAAAAAAAAACGTCAGTATCCAAAAGCTTAAAATATGTTTTCTTTTCATCCCCAAGCTGTACGCTGAGAAAGTAGCGAACAGAGGACTCTGTGCAACAGCCCAATGTGAATCTCTTCGTTACAAACTGCTCGGAGGGCTGGCCGTTAGACGGTGAGTGATGCTTTGCTCAGTTAAAATCCTGTATATTGTAGAATCGACTCTAAAATAAAAATAAAATTCCATCTCACCCAATCACAAACCAACTACAAAATGCAAATACAGACATAATATTTCCACTAATGAGATATGTCAATTTTTTTTTTTTTTTTTTTTTTTTTTTCGGATTTTCTGGTCTCTTATAATCTATGTTTCAAATTGAAATCTCATGGCTATGATGACTAAACTTAGGACACCGAATAACAGAATGGATGATTACTTAAAAGTTTATTACTGAGCCATTGAAATGCATATATTTCACCCCTATCATAATTACTTGGCTTCGTTGTGATACTCGGCAAGTGCAGAGCGAGTTGTCACTAACTGTAATGACCTGCATTAAGATTCTCACATATTTATTTGATATACAATAAAGTGCTTCAAATGTAGTAGGGTGAATATGTATTGGCTTGGTGCGGTGATAATTTTTTTGTTCAATCATCAGTTTTATTCCTGGATATATTTGTATAATTTTGAAAACAAAGGCAAATTTGGTATGAAGAATAAAAAGGACACATGCTTAATCCTTTCCGTGCCAAGCCGTAGGAAATTCCGGTGTCTTTAATCGGCGAGCCTGTGCCAAGCCGTAGGAATTTCCGGTG
>JAUELA010017596.1:0-11785 GCA_031471845.1 Boltenia villosa | reverse complement strand
ATAAGATTGCTCAAGCGTGTCGTAAACAACTCTCTCGTTGCGTCACGTTTTGGTCTATTAACTCAATCGGGAATTTTAATCAAATCTGACTTTCTGCTTGTACAAGGTAGGGCGTGAGCCAGAAAGGGGGATCTGTGTATTGTATTCGCTTGTGTGACTCAACTTTTCTTTGTTTTAGGCTATAGTACGTTATATTACCGTAACTATTTAGATTAGGAAAAAGAATATTCACGTTGTTTTATATTGTTAATTTTCTTCAATATTAATAAAATATGTTAAAGTAAATTTTTTTTTCAGAACCTTTATCAATGCTTAAGTAAAAGATCGCCTTCAAACTTATTCATTAAAAATTGGAAGAATATTTCTACATCATTTTTTTCCTCATTCGATTTGAAATAGAGATTTTGGAAACTTGAATATCCAATAAATGACCTTGACATGTTACAGATATGACCTTGATGCTTGTGACCTACAAGAAAAATATCCAGACAACTTCCAAGTTACTTTGAACGTTGAGATGTTAGAACATGAAGAGGTGCCGAACATCCCGCATCCTTGGGATGACTTCTCAGTCAAGGGACTCAATCCAAAGATTCTTTTTTCCACCAAAGAAGAACAGCAGGACATCCTGTTAAAATTTGGTATGCGGATTCACTTTATAATTAGGAGATATCCTTGCAAGTAATAGTTTTGTAGCTCTTTCTCATGGTGAAGATGTAAACTGACTAAAAATAAGCCAGACAAACTTTGAGTTCACTGGCTGAAAATTAACTGCTTAGCTGTTGCATTTAACTAACCATAAACAATTAAACATCTTCCACATGTACAGTAAAGGTTATATAAATCACTGAAGGGTAACAATAAGTAAATTTAATCGTAACAGTTAGAAATAAAGGGTATAAATTAAACCAGTGCTTTTCAACCTTTTTCAACTTGCGGCCCACTTTTACTGACATTTTTTTGGAGGCGAATTATAAGATATTGTGGCAAAATGACAATGAAAAAAATTAAAATATACTTGTGAGAAATAAATTAAATATTAACAACACATTTAATTTACTGTTAAAATGCTACTAATATTCAACATGCATTCATAAAAAAAAGTATCCGCTTTTTGTACTATAACATTTCGGCCTGCTTCGTGGCCCACCTGAAATAGCTTCTTTGCCCACCGGTTGAGAAGCGCTGAATTAAACTACATATTGATTGTATGTCATGAAGAACTGAGAAAGATTGAATAAATATAATATGTCACAGTAACATTGTCTGAGATATCACCATCATCATGGCATGGCATTTGTAAAATAATATATATATATATATATATATATATATATATAAAAATAGGAAATTTTCAACCCATTTGACATAAATTACAATATCTTACTTTTCCTCCATCCAGGCCATGCTGAAGATGATCCGATGCCTTCCATTACATACTCTTGTGCTATGGAGAAGACACACAGACCCGCCCCTGCCCCACCTGTTTCGAACACCCATTCCAAACCCCCCACACCCCCTAAAAGTGAACCCACCACCCAAACCAATTCTGGAAGGAGCACCTTCTTTGACACATTGGATTGGGCTCATGATGACGAACAAAAGGAACCCCAGGGGACCCCTGCCACATCATCTCAACCCCCTATAAGCATCCCAGTTGGTGCTCTTACTCCCCCTAGTGAGAGGAAAGCAATGCAAGATAATGATGATGACGCTAATCTTTTAGGGCTGTCACCTCCCACTGCTACAACTTCTGAACCAACCCCCAAACCCACTGTAGTAACCCAACCCCCGAGCAATTTTGATATTTTGTCAGGGTCAGCCAATTTCCATTCTGACCCTGATGTAACTGCCCCAAAGAAAAGTTCGATCCAACCCCCTCAAGAAACTGATTTAATGGGGGGTATGACGGGGGGTTCCCAGTTTGATACTTTTGATCCATTCGGGACATTTTCTGCCCCATCCACGAACGCCCCAAAACCAACCTCTGACCCCACTGTATCGTCAGTTCAGTCTGAATTCATGTCCTTCGACCCCTTTGGTACTGCAAAGACCCCTCCCCACACCAAAACTAAGAACGACTTCGACCCGTTCAGCTCTTCGGGGACCACAAACACTAGGATAAATGGAACGAAACCCCAACAAACATATTCATCCCCAATGATGCCAACTCAGTCAAACATGACAAATGGAAGAACATATCCAGGACAACAAAATGCAACTGCTGCGTCAGACCCTTTTGCTGGTAAGATTTCTATTGTTTTGTTAATTGTTGGAGAAAAAGTCCCAGAAACATTCGGTCATGTCTTGAATTACGGGAAATTCACAAAACAATTATATATGATATTGATGTTAGTATTGTCCTAACTTTAATAGGCTATTTTATTGCTTGTATCAGGGCACAATAGAGGAATTTTGGGAGGCCCGTCATTTTGACAGGATTGGCCAGTCGAAGCCTGTCAAAACTGTTGTTTGGCCTGTCAAATTATTTGCCTTAAAAACACTGCATAGATGCAAAGGAAAATTTTGACAACTGTCAAAGCCTTCAAATTGCCAGTCATTTGACTGATGACTGGCCGTTATATATTTATATATATATATATATATATATGTATACGATTGTTTGTTTTATTGGAATTAGATAATAGTGGAACTTATAACATACTAATTTTAAAAAATGTATTTGAAGGCTGCGGGGGCTAAACCACAAAGCTGTAATATGGTGTTTTGCAGTGAGGCATCTTGGTTGCAATATTGTAAATCAAATTTGTAAATTAAATTAAATAAAATAGTTGTGACGCTATTCACGTGACTATGCACGGCTCAGTTGTTATCGCAGATAGCCAATCAGAGCGATGCATTCAATTTAAAATACACTCCGAAACATATGTTAATTCCGTTGTCTATACCCTAAAATTAATCCAATTGCAAAAAGACTGTATAAACAAGGAAATAACAGAAATAAAACTTCGGATCGTGTTTTTCCCTAGTGTATTTCAAATTGAGAGAAATCGAATGCATTTCATTAATATCATTCGTATAAGTTCCATCATTAATTAATTCCATTAAAACAAACAATCATATTTACACATATTAAATAGACCCAACGGCACTGATATTAATTTTAAAATCCAGAGAAATAATTGAACAGTAACAAAATGGTTGTATCCTTGCAATTGCTTAGCGGATAAATATTACTGTTGTTTATACGGTCCTTTATGTAACTAAATTTCTTGTTTATAATAGGCTTAATAGAATTAAATCATTGATATTAAATGTAATGAACTTTGTCCACAATTTAGCAATCCCAAATTCTTGTTTCAAGATCTTGGAAGCTTCAAAAAACCTCCCATGCAGTCGATGGCAGGCAATGTAAGGCATCCAGCACCAGCTCCACGAATGAACATGCAAACAAATCAAAGCAAACAACCCATGATGGGAGGAATGAACAAACCCCAGGTAAAATAATTCAACAGTGACATTCCGTTAAAAATTAATTTTACTGTTACAAATTATAGTAGTTACGTGGGTAAATTTTGGGTGAGGGTTATGTCTTGAAACTATTGTCATTTGTAAGAATAGTTTTTTGTATTTTTATTGGGTTAGATTGGGACCTCAGTCACTTTCATTTCACAATAATATCCTTGCAGGGCACAAAATAATCGCCAGTCATCGGTCAAATTACTGGCAATTTGAAGGCTTAGACAAAATGACTGACTATAAAATGGCAGGAATATTTGTGTTTTCAATGCGAAATTAAACAGGAGACAAAATAACTAAATTGTAAAAGTTCGTTTTTCGTACCATGAACGTAAAAGTTCGTTTTTTGAACGATGAATGTCCTCAATTTACTTTTTGTAACAAGCGGCATTATAAAGAAAAATAACAATCTCTTTCTGCATGCCACTTCTCGCACTTACGCCTCTTCGCATTTATGCAGTGTTTTTGAATTATGCCGTTTGCTTTTTATTTTAAACAAACGTTAACAAATAAAAGTTGTGACTTGGGTTAATTTTGTTATTAATAGTGTGGATTATGTCTTGAAACTCTTGTCATTTGTTACATTTGATGATGTATGAAAAGTGGGTGATCTTCTCGACCAGTGGTCTTCATCCTGCTCATAGCAAAAAGCACTAAAGCATGAAATAATTTATTTTTAATGAAAAAAGTCGCCAAATAGGAGCCCAAATTTCAAAATATTATTCCCCAACTCTATTCTCTATTTGCAAACCGAGAAGCGATGATCCGTTATGTTACGTAGAAGTTCCATGCGCAGTGGGTCTAGCAACGGGCCACTACAGTGGAATTTGACTGAAAAGTATTATAACTATTTCGTAACCATAACATAACTGCCGCAGGATCATTATGCGCAATTTTTTTTACAAGAATATTTTGAACAAAAAATACATTGCCATTATGTGATATAGATTGGAGCCTGTCCTGTCATGAGTTTGTGTTCAATAGCTAGGATTTTTTTCAATATTTCGTCATCAGTAATATGCTAAGTAACAATTTTTGTGTTTCATTTGCTACTGCTTGTCCCGTCACGACTTCCTAGTTATTTGTCTTACAATTTTTTATATTTTTTTAAACTTCCCTTGCGTGAAATTGTGTCTTATAGTTCAAGGCAGAATATTACCATTGGTTTTAATTGAATTTTTTTGAAATTTATATTTAATATTTTTACAGAGTTATCAACAGCCTTCTTATCAACCTCACCAGAGCAAACCAAACTATAGTGTGGGAGGATTCTCGTCTGGAAACCAAGGATGGAAATCAAGTGAGTTGGCGTTTGTTAAATCAAAGTATTTTCATTCAAAGTGATTTATATTCAGTAGGAATTTTCTCACAAATATATTCACGACTGATTCATTCACTCGCAGCTAAACAATCAATGCAATAAATAACACAGTTACCACTTACCTTCACAGTATTGAATTTCAAAATTAAACAACAAATTAAGCAATATAAATATTCTTTCTGGCCTTGTTTGTTTCATATTCCCATCTATATTTGTGACCGATTAATAAATCTGCCAAACGAAATACCAACTTAGCTCATAAACAAATTCCATTCCAACAAACATCATGAAGACCTCGTAAGTAACTGAAAACCTTCCTTTAAAGAATTACAAATCACTTTGATTTGGACCTTCGAATCTGATTTGAAGCACTGGCGAGATCCAGTGAATATTTTTTTATTTCTTAGTTTTTACAATTTAGAATAAATATAACATTAACAGTATATTTTGTTAGAAGGCCTGATTCGATTCAACAAAAATATTGTATCTGCTTCGTTTTTTATGATTCGAAAATGTCCTAATATTCAGCCACATATTGCTGAAAATTGCTCTTGTACTGCCAGAGTCCAAGCAAGGTTATGCATGACTTGGTTAGTAGGCCAGTCTGTGTCTCACAATGTTTCTCACCAACTTTGGCTCATAAACACAACAGGACTATTGTTATGATTTTTACTCCTGATAAACCACAAGGTCTTTTTGTGCGACTCGCGAACTTCCTCGCAAGTTGATATCACATAGTTATATTCGAACCAATCGGAGTGCCTAGCTTTATAGGAGTAACACGTATCGTCTGGTGATAATCAGTTCAATTTGAGTTGTTGTCGCGTACAGTACTAATATTATTTGTGTCTGCTTAATAAACAAGAATTACATTGAACGTCTATTCAAGCCATCCTGATAGCAATACAGCAGCACATATGACAGATATGAAGAAAAAATGAATTTTGTTTCTGTTTTTATTTTATTAATCTTGTTCCTTAGATGTGAAACCTCAAGTGAAAGACAATGCTTTCGACGACCTTCTATCCCAGAGTGGATTCACTGCTTCAAAGAAGGAAGAAACAAGAAGGAAACTCGCTGATTTGAAGAAACAAACCAGGACCAAGGACATGGATCCACAGAAAGCAAAAGTTAGATTTTTAACTCATAATCAGGCTCTGTTTGGGGTGAAAATTGGGTTGGTTTGGGTGAAGTCCTCGAGGATGGGGTGCCAAATGTACGTTTATAAAAATAAATGGGTGATAGTCTCAATGACATCTCTTTTTTACATGATACATTCTATCTTAACTTACTCATTAAAAAAATTTGGACTTGATCGAGTAACCAGTCCTCAAAAAAAGACTCGCAGTCTCGAGTCCTCGTCAATGACGACAGCAATTTCCCGAATCCTTAAATGGTTGTTTTGAGCAGTCCTATTTAAAGAGCACTATTTTCTAGTAAGCTTAGGTTACTTTTTTGCATCCTGGTCCTGGTAAGTCAAATATAAATTATTTTAAAAGCACCGCAAATGCGATATTTGTCTTTGATCTGTCCTCATATCGAGCCCAAAATCGCCTTCTGCACACCTGGCCTAGCAGGATTTTTTTTCGTAGTTACCAGTTTTACCCTTTTTTCAATCAATCTACTGGATTTTGATTGTAACTGTAAATTTGTAACCTGTGCAATCTTTCGTGACAAAGCAATACGACTCCGACTCCTTTATTCAATATAATAAATAACTAAGTCAATATAATAAATAACTAAGTAATGCTGATCTGTCAACTGTGTCAAGTGCTGACATGATTTATCAGGTCTATACAACTGCAGCAAGCTATGGCTCTGAGTTACAGGTTCAAATGTTGAAATTTAAACTGTCTGATTTTTTTAAAATATTTGAGAATTATTCGCAACCAGTTCGAACGGTTCAAACATATTAGGAGTTGGAATCGGTACATTTTTTCCCGACTCCGACTCCTGTCAAGCCCTGATCATTAGACCTCAATAGTACTGAAAAAAGTTTTTCACAGGACTTAATCTAGTCTTGAGTCCTTGAAAAATGCCAAGACACGTTCGAGCACTCGGACTCGTTCTGTCCCATCCTTACTGAACACAATATATTTCTCCAATGTTTCATCTATTCAGTTGAACTTGTGTTCACTTAACCTTTGATCCTTTACAGATCTTAGATTGGGTGGAAGGAAAGGAACGAAATGTCCGAGCTTTGTTATCAACGCTTCATACTGTGCTCTGGGAGAACACCAAGTGGCAACAGTGTGGAATGCATCAGCTTGTACAACCTAATGATGTGAGATATTTCCTTTCCATGTTATTGAAATTTTACTTCTTTCTGCTTTGAAAACACTATTACAGCAGAAGAAATCAAGAAAGTATTGTATAGTCCTGGGAGGTCCAACTACGGGTCGGCAGGGCACTTGTGGCCCGCCGAATGATTTTAAATGTCCAGTTAGCGCTCAAAATCATATGTGAATCTCTTGTATTTTTTCTAGAAAAAAGATTCGATATTTTCTAAATAATACTGCAGTATGAAAAAAGAGCCAATGTGACTGATTTAAACATCTTAAAGCTAAAAACATCTTAAAATATGAAACCAGAAATCAAATGCTTTTTTTTTCTTGATTTTTAAGAGATTTTCGCTTCCAGAGCGAAATTACTCTTGGCGCACTTTCCGAGTAGTGGGAGATGAGGAGAAGAAAAAATTGTAAAACCGTGCTCGTTATTTTTTAAAACAAAGAAAAATGGTCAAAAATAGTTGTTTATGCTGTCCTTAATTCTATCAGATTATAGATGGAATGTTCATTAAACCTTAGGAAGAATTTTGTACACATGGTTGTCACTACATTGCATCTTGCAATGTCATAAACCATTCAGTTGGTTTCATGCCATATTGGTGACATACCATATTTTTCTATACTGGCCGCTTTTTTCAGAATTTTGTATTTTAAAATGACAAAAACTAAAAATTCTATCTATCTCTATCTATCTCATTTTTGATGATTATATTTTTAGGTGAAGAAAATGTACAGAAAAGCTTGTCTCATTGTGCATCCAGACAAAGCTGCCGGGACATCGAACGAGGAATTTGCGAAGATGATTTTCATGGAACTGAACGATGCATGGGCAGAGTATGAAGAGAAAGGACACCAGATGTTCATGTAGAATCATATGAACATTATCATCAATCTAGATATACAAACTTATGTGTCAAATAGGTATCATTGCTAGGAGCTATTGCATTGCTATTGCTTTTGGCCAACACTAATGCATTATTATAGAAAGTAACCTTGATATTGATTCTAATGACAGTCTTGTAACCAAAGCCATACTTATTCACTTCATGTAACAGCTCAATAGCATCAATGTAATAACAAATCTATAACTCAACAGTTGCTAGTTCTAGTGGAAGTTTTCTTTGTTCTGCTCAAATTTTAAGCTAAAATATCACTTTGAGTAAATCACTTGATCGTATTCTGATTGATTCGCTACAAAATAAGCATACACATAGAGAACCCAATCTGGGGTGCCCGCATTCCCAGGTTGTGTGAAATGGCATATCAGGGGTTGCAAGAAATATGGGAATTAGATACAATATTGAAAATGCGTAATCAATGAAAAAATTTCAATCCTGTTTCTACCAACAGCGGAAATGCAAAAGGTTTCTCTGGGAAAGCTAGAGTATAATATATGAATTATCCACAAGATTTGGGCATAGGGAAGCTGATTGCTGCGAGGTGAAATACGAATACTCTCAGCTGATTTCAATGGATTTGATGGAAACAAAACTCCCATGTTGCCCTATTAACAATATATTGTTACTTCTGTACATCCAGTAAACTGTTTCATATATTTTAAAACTTTAAATCCAGTTCTTAATCAATTACAATGTATATTTTTCTTCAAGTCTTGATTTAACAAAATTTAGAATTTGCTTCCAAGAAAATTTGATCAAATAAGAGAAAATTTTCTGATAATTTTACAAAATATCTTCGCAAAATCAGAATAAAAATCTGTTTGAGTATAAAATAGTACATTTATGCGAGGAAATGGCTTAGGAATTAATTTTTATAATTCCTCGATTAGTTTAATTTTTCGTTTTCATTTTAGTTATATATCTTGCCTACTACGTATCAGTACATCGAGACATATCCGATTTAAATACAATATGTATTAGTGGATAATATGAAAATTTTATGCCAGATTTGCTAACCTACAAAGAGGGGTTCATTCAAAACTAAAGGGAGTTCATTATACTCCAGAACTAATTTGATCTCTTATTTCTTTAGAATGATTTTATTGCCTGTTCTTTGGGGTTCGTATTATACACTAATACATACAGGACTTATTATTGTGATTCTGGAATATGTGAAATAAGCAAACTGATTAAAATTGTTGCCCATTTCGATTTATTACACATTCGTATCGAATAGTAGGCTTCCATTGGCAAATTTGGTTAAACTTCAAAAATCTATTGATATTTAATGTTGAATTGAACTTATAGGGGACACAGCTACATGAGCTGTAGTTTCTTGAGGCTGTTAATGTTGTAATGAACTGAAAAGTTTTTCTGGCTAGAATTTTTGCAACCGTTAGTCTATTTTTCTTGATACTTTTAGTGATTCGTCTATTTCTCTTCATTGTGATTTATGTGCAAAAACATTCCTAAATCAAGGATATCTGAAATGCATACATTGTTGCAACCAATGTAATTATATATACCATTCGTTAGAATTGTTTTTCAGATAATCCAACATAATAATTGAGAAGTGTGGATATGACATTCAAACGAGGTTGATTTATTGCAAAAATGTGTAAAAAGAGCAAAAAATGTTGTCTCGGCGAGTGAAATCATCTATTGCAAAATATTTTGTCTCGGCAGGTGAACTCTATAGCAAAATCTAATGACCGAGACGAGACTTGAATCTTACGGTTGATTTGAAAAATAACAGATTCGAAGAAATTTATTCGTTCACACATTGTTGTGCAATAATGTTGATTGTACAATTTTTTTGTACGCTGTTTTATTTATGAATGAAAATAATATTATTATATAACAATTCTATATTTATTGTTTTATTAAAACTAATTATGTATTTGTTCTCAGCTTAATATGTTCACAATATGAAAATTGCTTCAAAACTTATTAGAAAATTGCTGTAGCTCTTCTCGATTCTTAAAATACAATGAAAACACTTCGTTTCTGATTTCTGTTGAAAGCGCGCAGATATATAATTTAAGAAACGTGTTTGAAGTGAGGGATGGGAAAGTATGAGTCTTGGCATTTTTCGAGGACTTTTGCTGATATGATTCTCGTTGCTATCACAGAGTATAAGCTTTGTCACAAAAGATTGCACAAGTTTCAAAAAGGATTGCGCAAATGACTTCAGTAGATGATGGCTTTAACATTCCTAATACAAAAACAGTTACAACTAGAATTATGACAGGCTGTCAGTAAATAGAGATTTGAAGATTAGTACCAAATATGGAGGGAACTGCGCTGAAGAGTTTATTAAAATTTCATCGTCCAGACTTGAAAAAATCTTATGCAAGATGTACGATTCATAGGTTGTACGACATACTTCTGAATTTTGAAGGATGGGGTTCAGATTCAGAGGTTGCCGGGCATATTGTGTAAAACTGAAGTTATTATTTTAGTTTCATTAGAATATGCTCGGATGATATAATATTCGACCCAAATTTGAAAATTGTACTCCCATTCGTAGCCTAATTAAGCACTCTAGCGCTACCATATTCGAGATTTAAAAAAACGATTTGTGAGTCGAACAAGTATACCAAGTTTCACCGTCTAGCTTTGTTTTGGTCATGCGAAGAATTAATAAGAAAAAAATATTTCCTCCCCAATTCCCAAACTTTGCTCTTTAGCGCCACCATTTTAAATTTAATGGAATGACCACGAATGATATAATATTCGACCAGAATTTCAAGTTTGAGCGTAGAGTAGTTTTTGAGATATAGTCGTTTGAAATTTGAACTCTCTGGCGCCACTTTTTGAAAAGGTTTTGAGATATAATCGTAGGAAATTTGAAAATTGTACCCCAATTTGTAGCCTAATTATGCACTCTAGCCCCAACATATTCGAGATTATTGAAACGATTTGTGAGCTAAATAAGTATGTAAAGTTTCAGCGTCCAATTCTGAAATTTAAAATTCAACGAAGATAGATCAAAGCAATTGCCGCCCGTTGTAAAGTATCTGCGCCAAAGCATTGAAAAAGGAAAATGATATTGTGCAAGTGATTTCAAACGTTCTTTACTATACAATGATCAAGCCATTCGATGTGCCACTGCCCTTTTCTGATTTTAATACCGTTTAATACCGAATATAGCTTTTAGCGGTGTTTTAAAAGAATTTATATTTGACTTACTAGGACCAGGACGCAAGAAAGGTAACAATCTTCTAGTGCTCTTTAAATATGAATGCTCAAAACAACAATTTTGGAGGATTCGGGACATTGATGACGTCATTGACGAGGACTCGAGACTCGGCGAGTCTTTTTTTCAGGTCTCGTTACTCGACCGAGTCGAAAATTTTCGGACTCGTCCCATCCCCAATAATTTGACAACAATCAAAAAAATTTTCTTTGTGTGTCACTAACTCTAAACCTTGCCCTAACCCTAACTTTAAGATTTAATTTTTTGAATGGTGGCGAAATGTCCGTAAACCCTAGAAACGTTTAAACCACTTTATGTTCGTATAAGACCAAAAAGGGACAAACACGTATAAAATACAGACAAGTGAACCGTATAAGTTTACAGCTATGCACTGTCTTTCAGATAAGACTACTAAATCAACCCCTTTCAAGAATTTAAGGACTCGATGACGTCATTGACTACTCCTTGTTTCTCAATGAGGTATTTTTTAAAGACTCGTTCCCTTTCAATAATTTAAGGACTTGATGACGTCATTGACTACTCCCTTTTCTCGCTGAGGTATTTTTAAAGACTCGTTCCCTTTCAATAATTTGAGGAC
>JAUELA010017485.1:0-11786 GCA_031471845.1 Boltenia villosa | reverse complement strand
GATGGCAGAAATACTTCTAACGCTTCTCTCAATGTCGCCTTCAAACCACAAGAAACCAAACAAACAGTTTTGAAGTCAAAAAATGATTTCTATGCCCAATTCAAGAAAGCTTCTTGAAACTTGCAATATTTTTTCAATGATTTTAATATCGTTGCCATTGGCAGAAAACTGCAATGAAGTAGAATCAATGCTTTGGGCAGGCATTGTATTCACTGGACCGTCGTTAGAGACGCGGTGCTCCTTTTTTCAATACCTGTTTTTCATGCTTGGTTTGGGGTTAGGGAATAGTGGCACTTGTACCTTTTTCAATTGGCAACCCTAATCGTTACATTTTCCCAGTCCAGTTGTACTTGCTAATCAGTGGTATATGGGTCATTGAAGATAAGGATGACCATGTCATAGTGGAGGGTTGGTTGACGTTGAATTTATCTCATAGTTATGTTCTGCAAAATAAGTTTCTTTTAAAAATTCCATTGAAACATAGGATTTGTATACGTGTTCTTATATGACTCGTATTCTTGTCTTATTCAACTTAAATAACCCTTTACAAAACCTCATTCAAATTTTTATATAAAATTCCTGATAAGTTAAGTAAGTTTCTGAGGTTGGTTTGTGACACCAATTGCTTACAACTCAGTTCATTCTCCTTATCGTTTGTATATACGAGACACTTCATGAAAAGGTAATTTTCTCCCAAACCTCTGTATGATATAATAATGGATTGACGAATGCTCTCTCTGTATTTGTCAAGAAATTCTTCTGAAACAAATTGAAAAACTTTGATTTTGATTGTTAGCATTTAATAAGCTCAATGTGAGTGCTTCAAATTGTTGATGGCTCCAATAGACATCGGCATTAAAGGCATCATGCATATTTCTCATTATTTTTTCTTTTACCCAATGTGGGACATGTCACATGCTCTATAGTACTATTTATGAAACTATTTTCCCATGTGCGCGCCATGAAATCGTCATGGGGGAGGGGGGGCCTCTCATTCCTAAAGTGTATTACTATGGACATATTTTGTTGTATTTGGTTCCTTATGGATGAAAACAAATTTTGTGTAGTTATTTTCGTAATTTTAATACTTTTCAAATTTTCATTGATTTATTTATTCATTTGTGATGCATGTTCCTTTCTTGTAATAGCTCACTTCCTTTTCTGTGAAGATGTAGCTACTTCTTTTACTTGTTTATAAAATTTTAAACTGTTGAAAAATGCACTGATGACGCTTATAGACTGGATTACTGCTGCTGTTTCTTACTTGGACAGGAAGTTACTTCACAGTGGATATGTCAGCCTCGGGGAGAAATATTCATGTAAGTGGAGATGGGCATTTTCGAATATTAATTAAAATATTCAAATCGGAGTCGAATTTCTTTAATAACGGACAAATGACTTGCAATTTCAAGGCTTTGACAGTCGTCAAAATGCCAGGAATATTTGTGTTTTCAATGCGAAATTAAAACAGGACACAAAATAACTCAATTGTAAAAGTTCGTTTTCCGAACGATGAACGTCCTCAATTAACTTTTTGTAACAAGCGGCATAATAAAGGAAAACAACGTTCTCTCTCTGAATCGAGACTCTACTTTGGTGACTTTGTCTCATCAATGCTAAATACCTTTTTCTTTCTTCAGATTCCCTCTGCAGCATTGACTGCTGGAGCACTACAAGATCATCTTCTACATGATTTGTCAATTGGGAATTTGTCGTTAGAAAGTCCTTTGCATTCTTATTCAGGTGAGTTAGTTTAGTTTGAGGTTAAATTCCTGTGGTCCTTAGATAATAATTGGGCACATGTCAATTTAAGTGGTCCTGTCAAAAACCTTGTTAATTTAAGTGGTCCCTACATTTTCTTTGTATATCAAAAGAATATTGTGACAGCATAAGTATTTAATATGCCTGGAATAGCGAGTTGGAATTGCAATGCGATGCAGTCGCTTAGTATCACTTTTCTCAAATCTTACGATATAAAATTAACCGACGTTTTATATTTAGTTGAAATTATGTAGCGGCAGCCATTCGGTAATACGAAAATTGATGCTTTCGATAATGTATTGCTGCATATTTCTCAATGGTATGTTACGCATAAATAAAAATTGAGAATGATATAAAAATTCAAGTATTTCAATAAATTCAGTATTAGTTAGGGAGGAGGGTTAGGTTATAGAAATATATTTCTTTAAAAGCAATAATCACTCGGGGTGCGCATCTTCGGAAGCGATTATCGTGTCTACTCAATCGTGATGTTGTCTTGAAAGCGTTGATCACTCGGGACTGCAGTGATATTTCGGGACCACATAACTTGGCAAGTGCCAATAAATCATGTGCTACATCGTATACACTTAAATGACACTTGCAGAATATTGTGTTCTATACCGTGGCCTGACATTAAGCCAATAATTGCATTGTAGAAAATTCTAAAGATTCTGAGGCATGCTCTCGAGAGGTCTATTAAGGTTTGGGTTATTTGGCTGAATGTTTGCCAGCTTTTACGAAGACTTTGCTTCGGAGAGAACCAGGACATATTCTCTCCACACGAGCTCCCACTAGGGCTGTTAATTTTGCCAGTCAACCGTTCATTACATACTTTTGATAGTGGATATTTCAAGGGTAATATTTAATTGGATACCACTGTACTTCTGATCAGGCAAAATTATTAATCTTTTCTTGTATTGTTCTAATTCGCATCAACGTTTTAAATTTAGCATCTGGTAAATTGGTTGAAATATTATGAACAGTTAATTAACGAGTTCAACAGCTAAGATTAACTGATGACCATTTAACAGCCCTTGCTTTCACCATAGGTGTATTGCCTTACTCTTACTACATTCCAAAATTTGTAATTGTCCATTCTCGAATAGGACTTAGTACAAGCATGCTACCTACAATTTTTTGCCAATAAAAAAATGAAAATAAGTCTGATTCTGTAAAAGTTATGAAAGTGAGCCGAAGTGAATATATACGACAAATGCGACGAAACTTGCCGAAAGAAATATTTGATATATTATTCCCTAACCCTAACCCGAACATTAGGAATTTATATTTACAATAAACAAACTAACATCATTTTTTGGTTTTTATGTGCATCAAAAAAAATTTAAAAAGTGAGAAAGAGAATGAAGAATGTTGCGCAGAGATAATTAGTAAGAGGAGAGAGGATAATCGGGCGGTAACAACAGGAATTTTACCAACTTTTGAATTTACCGTCAACATATTCTCTCTTAAGATTTGAAAAAGAAACTTCACAATAACGAGAAGAAACGTAGACAAGCTCTGAAGAATGTTAAATCAACTGTGGACACCGGTGAGTTTTTCAACAAATTCTTCTTGAAGTTACTGCTTCCATTGCCGTTGGTACTTGATTTAATGAACAAAATTAGAAGATGATAAATATTGAAATATCTTTCAAACGAGTGAGTTAAATCAACGCTTCTCAACCGGTGGGCAATACGATTTGGTGAATTTCATTTTTGTTGAATGCGGCAAGAGATTCACAAATGCTCCATGCGGCCCGCGTATAAAAAAATTTGCCCACCCTCGTCTTAACACAACAATACTTTCTTGACATTGCATAAG
This sequence comes from Boltenia villosa, assembly GCA_031471845.1. NCBI lineage: Eukaryota > Metazoa > Chordata > Ascidiacea > Stolidobranchia > Pyuridae > Boltenia > Boltenia villosa. Next base: position 8,204 of record JAUELA010017485.1, on the reverse strand, counting down.
GATACCTTTCTATAAAGTTGAACACTGTTCTCTGACTGAAGATAGAAAGCACAAGTTAAACAAGATAGATAGATAGAATGGTTTATTTCAGGCTTCAGCGCTTCTCAATCGGTGAGCGAAGCTAATTCAGGTGGGCCGCGAAGCAGGCTCAATGTTACGGTACAAAAAGCGAATACTTCTATCAACGCGTCAAAAATATATTTTAATTTTTTTTCATTGTCATTTTGACACAATATCTTATAGTGGGCTTCCAAAAAAATGTCAGTAAAGTGGGCCGCGAGTTGAAAAGGTTAAGAAGCACTGATTTAAATCACCCGTGCGAGTTGTGCAATTTTTGTTGATAATTTTTTTGTTTGTTTTCTTTGCAGGAAGAAGTAAGAAAACTCTGGTGAAAGCCAGCGCAGATGAAAGTGAGAGAGAATATGTCCTGGATCCACTTCCGAAACCAAGTCTTGGTAAATTTCACTTTATTATCTCGTTGATATGTTTTTTTGGAATGGAACTCTTGTAATCAATGTTCCCTCTAATTTTTCATATCTTTGTGAGCTACATTTTTTGTCTGTGCACCTAAAGTGTAAGGTTTGTCCGAATGATTTTCTGTTGATGAAATTTATAACATGAATAGATGTAAACAATGTTACAACAGCTGCTTTCATGTTTCCCATCGAGTATGTGATTCTTCTGTGCCTAGCTGCTAAATTTCAATATAAAAACAAATTTGAAACAGCGGTGAGTGTAGAAAAATATGGCATGACACTAAAACACTGATTAATTTACGAAATAATCAAATGTGATGAAGTGAACACTAAATGGCTGCAACTTGAAGTAAGTAAGATTTGTGCGGCTGATTTTCTATTCATTAAAATATAGAGAAATCTCTTATTACATGAATAGATGTGAACAACTTTTTAACAGTGAAGTTTGTAGTTTGTACGCGCTGTTGAATAACCTTTGTAGGCTGATTCAAAACCGTATGTGTGCACGCACCTTCTTATACCTTAGGTCAGGGGTGGGCAAACTTTTTTTCTCCGCGGGCTGCATGGAGCATCTGTGAATCTCTCGCGGGCCCCATTCAACAAAAACCATATTTACTAAATGTTATTATTATTAATTATTATTCATGCAAATGTGTTTGTGGAAATCTCATTGTCGTCTCGTTAAATCCGTTTTCCTATGCGAAAATGTCTGGACCACACAAATTGACATCGGCCTTGCGAGGAAGTTTGTTGGCTGCACAAGAAGACCACGTGGGCCGTAGTTTGCCCATCCCTGGCTTAGAGGAAGCAGCTGTTCTAATTTACAACTTATTCCACTGACCCCTGAAGAGCATGAATATTTTTAACGTTATAAATTTGAAAAGTCATATTTTTCATACGTTGTATATTCCATGTCCTCAGCCCAGAAGCTTGGCCTCATCTCACTCCCCGACAAGCCGTTGACAGACGAGGAATGGACGTCAGTGAAAGAGCGATCTCGCGCCAGAGATGATTTCAAGAACCCTTGCGCAATCTGTCAAGAATATTTCGCAACAGAGGATCAAGTGCTGCTGAGTTGCTCTCATGTGTTCCATCGAGTAAGTGATTTTTTTTTCTCTCTATTTGGTATTTTCATCACCATTTCTGGCAATTTATTCCTTACTATAACAAATGTATATAATTCCGCAACAATAGCGTAATTTACAATAAAAGAACATTGAAAGTTAAATTGATCAAAAAAAAAGATATATTTGATTGTATGTTTTCAATATCACGAAGTCATGCATGAATGCATTAGTCGGATACGGTATTTTGTAAACAATTTAGATTTTTGATAGCATTGGTTAAATTTCTCAAATATGTGGCTAGCTGCCAAATTAATAGGCTGAAGTTGACTGTGAATATCAACTTGTCCTTGACAAGAAAATTATATATAGAATGATAGAATTGGTATCAATATCAATGCAAATTGAAACAGCGGTCACTATAGAAGAATATGGCAAGACATTCAAACCAACTCAATGATTAAAAAAAAATAGTAAAATCTGAAGCAGTCAACAATAAATGGCTGGGTGTTTGCATTTTGCTATGAACACAACTGTGAAAAAAATTCCCTGTATTAATTTGATTTCAAATATATATATATATAGATATTTTTTTGTATGATGTTATTGTTTACCCTTGGATTCACCGGTAAGCCTTAGCGGCTGATGCATGGTGCGGACCATGCCGTGGTCACACAAAACCGCCATGTACCGGCAAAGAGTTCAGCTTCCCAGTCACTTACTCACATCAGGTAATACTGAATAAATCTGTGCAGGTGAAGCCGAGATTCGAACCCTGAACTTCTAGATGACGGATAGACGGCTTTACCCGTTCAGCCACCATAAGATCAGCAATACAGACATACTCTTCTACTGTCATACAAATATATATTTCTTATTCATTTCCAGGTCTGTATTAAAGCATTTGAACGCTTCACCGGTCGCAAGACTTGTCCAATGTGTCGAAAGATTCAATATCAGGCTCGTGTTGTTCATGATGGAACTAAAGCTTACAGAGAGAGAGCTGTTGTCAGGTTTGTGAAAATATCAGGATTCATTCTTTTGTCCATTTATTATAGATGAAGAATTTGTTGGTTTATGTGCATCCTCCAAGCTGTGTTTCTGTTTCAATTTTAATGCTATGTTCAGAAATGAATTTGTTGAATACTCAAAAATTTGCCCTTCCTCTTCATTAGTCTTCATTGAAGCTGTCCGGTGGCCGAACGGGTAAAGCCGTTGGCTGGTCATATATGCTCACCTAGAGGTTCTGGGTTTGAATATCTGCTTCATCTGCACAGATTCATTCAGCACCTTCACGATGCACTGCACGCTTGTTGATCACTTAACTTCATTATATGCCGTGTTCACCCTTGAGCCTTGACGTGAGTAAGTGACTGGGGACGCTGAACTCATCGTGTCGTCGGTACAGAGCGGTTTCACGTGACCTTGGTCGCGGATTTCTTTTGCTATCCAAGTTCAGCATGCCCGCAAGCCATCATGGTCGCATCATGCGTCCATGTAAAAGCCCACTACGGCTTTCCAGTGAATCGAGGGTAAATATGATACATCTATCAAAAAAATTTCCAGTGAATCGAGGGTAAATATGATACATCTATCAAAAAAATTAGTAAAAATCTTTGAAATTGATCCAGTCTTTTTTCTTGTTAATATAGGATTCAATCTTGCTGGAGAGGTTACGTAGTGCGGAAATGGTATTATGAGTTGCGACGTACGGTTCCTCCTAAAAATCGAGAACTGAGACGACGGTTTTATGAAGACAAATTGAGAGAGATAACTGATCGCATGGTGGCGATGGCGAGCAGTGATGTGGTTGATCGATTTCTAGAAGAAATGGACAGTTCTATCGCAAGTAGTCGGTGAGTTGGGTATATAATCCTTAAAGATGGAAAGCGTTAGAAAGATTTATTGATGATGTTGGCAGCTTCATGGAAGTCTTTTTTTCATCTGATGCCGTAGGCCTTGATGTGAGTAAGTAACTGGGGTTTCTGAACTCCTCGGCTGTGCAGAGCGGTTTCATGTCACCTTGGTCACGGCTTTCCTCCGCTTCCCAAGTTCAGCATGCCTGCATCATGCGTCATGTATAAGCCTGATACGGCTTTCCGGTGAATCGAGGGTAAATATGATACATTGATTTAAAAAAATAAATTATAGAATATGAAATTATATTCTAATGTAATAATATAATTCCGATATGCTATGACAACCGATCTGGAAGTACTATTTCTACAAAATCACTGCTTTTGGAATGCTGTGCAGCGAACTGTTTATTCTTTCTCTTTTGTCACTGCGTCATGCTTAACGATCCCACCCCCCTTAACTGGTGCGATACTTACAATATTTCCATTATATCCCTATTTTGGACAAGGTTTGATTTACTCATCTGTAAATGTTTGTCAATGTCAACCATTGGAAGTAGAAGGTGATATTAATCCTAGACTTTCATTCAACAGGGCTGTGTTCCAGCATTTTGAAGATTCTCGTTTGTGTCGGTTGTCAGAGGAAGATTGGGTTGCGATAGAGGTCAAAGCGCTACAGCGAAATGACACTGATTGTCCAATATGTCTGCGAGCTCTAATATGTAGCGAAGATCAAGAGAAGGACAAAGTTGAAAAACCAGAGGTAAGACAGTTTTTATATAAACACGGCTGTTTTACTTGGATTCTGGATCTGTCAATATTGACCAACTCCCACCTTCACAAGTTAAAAATTGCTGACTTTGATTACAACGAATTGAAATAAGGAAATATACGTATGGAAATTTTCTGACTCCTCTAACTTCGTTCCGTTTCATGAAATTTCCGATACTGCTTTGTCAACAATTTTCTATATTAACTATATTAATATGTTTTTGTTATTGTTCTAAATAAGTTAATGTAATTGTTTATGTTAGTAGGCCTATACAAGTTACTTTAAAGATGAGTTAATGTTATCATTTGTTATATATTATTACATTACCAACAAGGTTTTTATTTTTTAGTTTACTAATCATATTTTTCATATTTGTATGCATCCCTTTATTTAGAAAAAAAAAAAAGGAATAACAGAGTAAATCAGCATTTTCAAGTTATTAAAAAAAAATACTATATTAACTCAGATCTTGTGTTTGCAAATGGAAAAAGTTTATTCTCCTTTCTACCAACGAAAGCAATATTATTGAACTTGTTGGCATCTCCAAATATATGTGACAGTACCGGGGCACAAAACAACGGCCAGTCATTGGTCAAATGACTGGCAATTTGAAGGCTTTGAAAGTCGACAAAATTTGACGCGGTCAATATGACCGGCTATAAAATGGCAGGAATATTTGTGTTTTCAATGCCAAATTAAACAGGACACAAAATAACTCAATTGTAAATGTTCGTTTTTCATACGATGAACGTCCTCAATTTACTTTTTGTAACAAGCAGCATTATAAAGAAAATTAAACTTCTCTCTCTGCATGCTACTTCTCGCACTTAGTCCTCTTCGCATTTATGCAGTGTTTTTTAGGCAAATAATTTGATAGGCCAAGGCAACAGTTTTGACAGGCTTCGACTGGCCAAGCCTGTCAAAATGACAGGCCTCCCAAAATTCCTCTGTTGTGCCCTAGATAAACCTAACATTTCTCTCTTTCCAGACTCCCAAGACAACAAAGCTGAAGAAGAAAGTGAGATCAAACTGCACAAAGGAACGTGCTCCTTCATCTACAACAGAGAACAATCCCGAACCTGCTACTAAACAACATCCAACAGCTCTGCTTTCTTGTTCTCATATATTTCATTCTAAATGTTTGCAAGCTCTCGAAGATTTCTGCTTCATGGAATCAAATATGGGAGAAAATCAAAATCTAGCTTTTGGTGATCCTGGTTTTAACTTGCCCATTGGTTTTCATCTCAAATGTCCAGTTTGTCGAGCATTGTATGTTAAACGTGTTTTGTGCTAATGAGTACAGGGCATAAAATAACGGCCAGTCATCGGTCAAATGACTGGCAATTTGAACGTTGGTCAAAATGACTGGTTATAAAATGGCAGGAATATTTGTGTTTTCAATGCAAAATTAAAACGGGACATAAAATAACTCAATTGTAAAAGTTCGTTTTCCATATGGTGAACGTAAAAGTTCTAACTAACAGAAGCTCTAACTTAACTAGAAGTTCCTAAAACTTCTAAATAACATTCTCTCTCTGGCTGGCCAAGCCTGTCAAAATGACAGTCCTCGCAAAATTCCTCTATTGTGCCCTGGAGTAGGGTTGTTAATTTATGTGATTTTCAAAAACCGTTACCTTATTCAAAATCTTACCAGTCAACCGTTAATTTTATGTTTTTAAAATTGAATATTTTAAGGGTGATATTTATTTGTATACTACTTCAGGCATGCCGGATTATTGATTCGGGACACGCAGCGGCATACTGTCACAATTGATAGCGTTTGAAATGTAGCACTGGTTAAAATTTTGTGAACGATTAACTAACGCGTTCAACAGATAAGACAAAAGGCTGGAATACACGTATGCGGTAAACGCACACGTTTTTTTTAGTTTGTTTCATTACAAACGCGCATATACATATGGAATCGAATTACGCGAGATTGTAATGAAATAAACCAAGAAACGAGTGCGTTTACCGCGTACGTGTATTCCAGCCTTAGATTAACCGTTGACCATTTATCAGCCCAACTAACCAGACATTGTGATTGACCTTGACCAAACCATGTAATAGAGCACTCCTAATGGCAAATATATGCAGCAGTTTTCCACACCGTTCTTGGAGATAATTTTATCTGAATTTTTTATCTGATTAATTTTCATTTTGGAAGAAATTTATCTTGATAGCTTCACCTCATTCGAAACGTGTAGTGCAGGGGTTCCCAACCTCTCCTATTCCCCCCCCCCTCCTCCCCCCCCCCAAAAATAATATGCCCTCGCACCCCTACAAAAGTAACAATTTATCCATTCATCTTCATTTGATCAAGTTTGCAAATTGAATCTGAGGAAAGGAAGAAATATAAGTATAACGACTGATTGGAAGAATAAGTATTGTTATACTCTTAAATGAAATGTTAACTCTCTCTCGCACCCCGAGGAGGTGCGTGCACCCCTGGTGTAGTAGAATAGTGTAAAAATTAAAGAGGGAAATTAAAGTGGCCATATTGCATGTGAAGGTGACCAGGTTTCCTCAATTTCCTTTTGTTAGAAATGATTTGTTAACTTTATAGAGTTAAATGTTACAAGGGTGGCTGAATTGTTTGTCTTTTCCTTGTGATTTTCACAGCAAATAGAAATACATATGCCTAGTTGATTTATGAATGAAGTATTCAAGGTGATTGTTTTGTATCCAAGTGTTTTGTTTCTTTCTTATTCTTTTTTGACGTGAGTGAATGTTGTAGCTATATCACACCATCCATACTGTGTTTCATATTTACCTATTTAGATATATTATATTTTTGATAAAATAATCAAAGACCTTGTGTGTGTCACATATTTAAGAGACAGGCGAACAGATTTTTGATAATATGGAAATCCTCATGGCGTGCTAGTATGTACGTAGGTTCTTCAATTGTATTATGATGACGTCATACTTGATCCGTTGATGGTAAACCATCAAATCCAGTTATATTGCGAAGAGTTTCAGATCAATCGCGACGCAAGCCTCACGTGATCTGCGTGATATTGTCGGATAGTCAGTAGTCAGTACTCAACTCTATGGTCAGTCAATTTCACAAAGTGATTTGACGCATTACGCATCTGTGTGTTTCCACCTTTAGCGGTTGATGGCTTTGTGAAAACACCAATACATTCCGTGGTTTTATTTGCCAACTCTTCCGGCATACATGTTGCACGCTTGTCGATCACCTCACTTCACTATATGCCGTGTTCACCTTTGAGCCTTGACGTGAGTAAGTGACTGAGGGCGTTGAAATCCTCGCCGGTACAGAGCGTTTTCACGTGACCTTGGTCACGGCTTTCCTCCGCTCTTAAGTTCAGCATGCTCGCAAGCCGGCATGGTGGCAACATGCGTCCATGTATAAGCCCGCTACGGTTTTCCGGTGAATTCGAGGGTAAACATGATACATATCAATCAAAAACTCGCCGGTACAGAGCGGTTTCACATGAACTTGGTCACGGCTTTCCTCGGCTATCTAATTTCAGCATGGTCGCTTCATGCGCCCATGTATAAGCCCGCTACGACTTTCCGGTGAATCCGAGGGTAAATATGTAAATATTTTTTCCATTTTTATCCTATCCTACTCCTATCCTAGTTGTCACAGATACAAATGAGAAGACATTTAGGTGAAATTGTTTTTATTTTTGAGCAAAATTTATCGTAAGAACTGCAAAGTAATGTGTAAATTGACAATTTATACCTATTTTAAGCACACTGTACAAGAGCGTATAGAAATATATTAAACAAAGCGCTTTAAAACATAGAACAACCCCAAAGGAAAAAATACGTAACCAAGCACAGCTAAAGCGTTTGTACTTGAGCTTGCTGTAGCGAAAAGCAGTCAAATCGCTACAGCTAAAATGAAATGTCTGAAATCGCTCTAGCGTAATCGTCCCTTTTCGGCCAAAGAGATCGACTCTTCAATTCCATTCTCGAAAATGGATATTTGTCAATAGTTCATTGGGCGTTCAGTCAGTGGCGCCATGGTCCGTTTTGTGACATCACATACGATTGCATTGAC
>JAUELA010017374.1:0-11786 GCA_031471845.1 Boltenia villosa | reverse complement strand
GCAGTGAAATAATGTAGGTAGTATGATCAATTGTGACGTAATTGTGGATAATTTTTTATATTTTTCATAGAAAGCAATGGATGACTTTATTGGGGAGGAGTGTATTAATCAGTCTTGTGATTCTGACTCGTTTCCTTCATGCAGAATATCGTTTAATTCATTGCAAACTTCAAACCAATTTGAGGCTTGGAGAGAATGTGTTGAGTCGATCTTATAACGATACTGACGTGTTACGTTATGTCTGTTACGCAGAATGCGGTGCGGAATATATATAACAAAAAAAATTAAATATACAATTGTTGATTAATTCGAGTTTAGATCATTAGAAAAATATTCAATATCAAATTTAATTTTACAAATATTCTCAACTAGGACGTGGTGTATTGGCGTGAACAATATAACATTTAGACTCTCAACAATGATTTGTTATGCGAAACCTCTCTCAGATGTGTTTGTGGGAGTTTCCTGATGCATTAAACCAGGAAGTGGGTTGAATTGCGCTCAGTAGAATAGAAGGCAATGAAGAGAATGCTGTATAGTATATACAGAACGGTGCCTTGCAACAGGCTTAGTCGGTTAATATGATATAATTTGTGTGTATCTTAAATGGATCTCTCTTCAGGTAGAAATAAATATAATCAATCACTTCAAAGTATTTTGATAAATGTGTTGCAAATAATAATTGTATTTGATTGTTTGACAAAGGATTATCCGTTATGTGTAACTCATCATTGTTTGTGTGTTGATTAGATATCACTAACAGTGCTTTAGGTTAAAATAATTAAAGTTATCAACTTGAAAGTTATATATATATTTTTTATATATATATGATCTATATTGTTGGTATGTATGTTGTGTCTCGATGTCGTTGTATCTGTGTATAGAGTAACCCTAGAAAGTTAAAATTGAAGTTAGACAGTTGAAATTTGGTACTTTTATATGTATAATTTGTTCCAGGTTTCCGTTTGTCCTGATATCTGCATTGATCATTTGAACGATACTTGGAATTTAACAACTGAAAGAGGTGTTCCTGCTGGTGTTGTGGAAGATGCAAAGATTTTACACATTGTTGGTGACAAATATTGCCCAGTAACATGGGAATGGGAAGATGGTGCTGCGAATACAATATCTGGATTTCAAGTAAGAATTCTGCTTAACCTCGATAATTAGGGTAATTAGATGTTATTGATGCATTCATAAATAATACTGATATTCCCTTCTTCAAAACTATGAAGGCACAACTTTCACACTACTACGAGCCATTCCACACTAAACCAATTGTTAAACAACTTTGTTAAACAAATAATATTTGTCTTATGCACAAAATTGCCATTAAAAATCGTTTCTGTTATTCTCCATCACACCCTTAATACGCCTTCAGTGTGCGCTTTGATAGAAATTGATTGCAGTTTAGCCGCAATCCAATTGGATAAAAGAGATCTTCATTGCTATAGTATCCGTTCTACTGAAACTTGATCCAGGGTTACTAGAGTTCATATTAAATTCGCGATAATCGGTGTGCGTCATTTCCTGTATATGTAATTATTATCTGAGATCTTATTTCATCGTCACAACATTTCGATTCAATTAATTTCTCTTTAGCTCTCTGTCTATTCCGTATTACGTCATACTACATCACGAACCTCCGAGACCAATTATACGGAGATCTTCAACATCACGAACAAGAATTCACACAATTTTCAATTTACTTTGAACACTCGACCAAATCGTAACTACTCTGTATTGATCCAAGCAAGGAATTGTGCTGGGTTAGGACTTGGTGTGATAGCTGTTGGAAGTTGTATCACTGATATTGCAGGTAGAATTGACGTTAAAATATAACCTTGTGCTGTATATGACAATGGTGTCCAACCTCCTTCATGTCCTACACCCTGGGAAGAGTTTGATTAATTTTCGCTCCACCAACAAAATTGATATCGCTCTTAAAGATTAAAAAAATCAGAGAAACCTTGTACAATGTACAGCGCGGCGAAGGCGAACGATAATTGTTGTGCCTTGCTCAAAATTTGATTCGTAATTGTCGCATATACCCTATACATGTGCAATATAGTATATACTCTCTTCTTTGTCGCACACCAGATATTCAATCACGCATTCCCTGGGGGTAGGGGTACGTAATTAAGGTTGTGAACCCCTGGTATATGGGGTCTGAGCTTGCCGAAAATTAAAATTAAGCTGATTAAAATATTTTAATTTCAGCTCCTGATTCCCTCCTTAGTCCTGTAATATCACAGCAAGAAAACGAAGATAAAACTCGAGAAATTACAATATTCCCTACTGACGATACCAACGGACCAGTGAGGTAAGTGAATATCTACCTATATGGTGATTGTTAATTGGTAAAGAAAACAATAAACAACATTTGCTGATAATTACGACTCCCATCACAAACCAATTATACTATATTGTCCAAAGTACAATCCATAATTTTAAGATAATCTCTCTATGTTTTGTGTTTCCGATTTCAGTTGTATTTTCGTTATCGTGAAACTTGGCGACCTTTCAACTTCCTTTGAGCAAGAAGATTTTACAAGAAATCGATTGGCTGATGCTCAATCAGCTGCTGAAGCCAAAACCCTTACTGATGATGCGGAATATATCGCAATTGCAATGAAAGGGTTGGTATAGTTATAGTACTATTGTATATAAAGAGCCTAAAATGAGAGAATAAACATCTATTTCATTCATTTATATTTTTGTTTTTTCGTTCTATTCAGGTTTAATGGTAATCCTGTTAAAAGGAATCTTGGTGATGGAAGCAAATCAAGCTGCTTTATTAACCAAGTTGAGGAAACGAAGAGAAGAAAGCGAGATGCAACGTCAGGCCTATACGAAGGTTGTAATTGGGAACTCAGACCTGGTCAGACTTATAAGTAGGTGTTTTCCATAATTGACTACACAATTAATGGTATTAGTTAAAACTATATATGAATATTCGTTTTCGTATTTGAGCAAACAAACTCGTTTGACATTTTCTTCTTCTAATATCATCAATGTTTTGAATATTCAATATAAATAATCTTCTTCTCGTAATATCATCAATATTTTTACAATATATTTATTTCCAGTTACTACATCGTCACATCAACCCCAAGCAATGATGAAGTATTATTGCAAAGAAGCTCAGTCTCACAATTTGCAACTGAAGGTAATAAATATATACAATGTCTTCAATATTTAGTAATTTCATATGTAAAACGAGTGAAATTGATTGCTTACTCCTTCAGAATAGATTAACTTCTTTCCGATGAATGATCATAAATTCAAAACATTTCTAACAATCCTAGTTTACTTGAGCAAGTTCTTCTATTTTATAGGTGGTTCTTTGGCCATATTCATTGCTCTGCCAATCGTATTCATACTACTCATCGTCATCGCTGCATCCGCTGTGATATTTTTTCGTCGAAGATCAGCAGGAAAGTCATCAGTCCAACATGACAAAGCAACAGTTCGTTATGAGGGAAATGCTGTAATTGCAGATGACGGACTCTATGAAGTTGCTTCCATCGGAATGCATAGTAAAGAAGTCGTGTCACAAACACAAGGTGGGATATTAATATATTTCGAATCCTGGTGGAAAATATAATTTGAAAAATTAAGAGTGGATATCAATTTGAACAAGAAACTCATCTTAAAACTTTATATTTCAGATGAAGTTAATCTTTCTTTATTCATCGATTCCAAATCTTCAATACGAAAACGTTGAAGAAGCATCAACTTAGATGTATCCATTGTGGAGATGTTTGAAAGATACGTTATTGTTTGAATCTAGTTTAGTTTGTCTTTTATATCTTGGTCTCAAAAAAAAAGACAAATAACAAATGACAATGTAAAAATTTTTAACATTTTAACATTTCAGAAAAATTGTTGTATAATGTCAGAATGTTTTTTCATGATGTCCTTTCCGTGATATTTTTTTCTCGAGCAAGGAAGCAATCTGGGATTTGGAATAATAAATCAATAGCATATATAAGATGTTGTCATGAAGCCTTATGTCTTTTACATTTTGGTCTCCAAATAAAAATGACAAACAACAATAACAAATGACAATGTTAAAAATATTTATCCTTTCCACATTTTTCTGTTTACATTGCAGAATAGATGATCGAATTTCAGAAAAAAATTGTTATATAAAGTCATTATGTTTGAAATATTCAAATGTGAATTATTTATATTTGTCTTGAGTTATCAATTTTTTTTCTTCTTTTTATGATATATAGCCTATTAATTATTGTGCTTTATCCGATTTTAGATTTGTTTTTACTTTCTTTTGTAGAAATATGTGATCGTATGTATAAGTTATCTCATAAAATATCATACACTTTATATCAAATTTAATTGACAAAACAATCCTGTCCCTTTGATCATTTAACTAGAATACTAATATGCACCTTCATCCAACTATGCTTCAACAACTTCGTGACAGGAAAATTTATTTTATATAACGCTGATTAGTTCATAATCCCCGAAGTTTGATAACTACAGTTTCTGATTGAAAATCGATTTCGTTTTTGATATTATGGTTTAATTAAATTGTCATCCTTAAAACTCTTGTTATTCCGTCAAAAATACTGCTTTTTATCTTTTGTTTTCATTTTTTATTGACACTTAACATTTGTTTGTTCATTTTATTCTGGATTTCAGTCCAATTGAGTCAAATATTTCTGGATTTTTTCGTTTTCATATCCTTGCTCACTACAGATACAAATATACCAAATTTCAATTTTCTAGATTATTTGGGAATGGAAAAATCGAAACTTACAAAAATACAAGTCAACCTCCTCCAAATTCTCTAGGGTTGATATCTGCCAGATAAAATATAGTGTTTGACTTATTCTGCAAGTACTGACACCAATAATCTATTGTCTTTTATCGTTTTTCAATGGAAGTCAATTAATGGAATTGAATGGTTGATTGAATTGAATAATAAAATTTATTCGAAACTTGAGTAAGATGACTTAATTTTGACCCTTTTTTTATGTAAAACATTTTTTTCATCTACAATAGTGAAGGTTGCCTAGCAGTTGTCCGGGGGCAATAGTCGGGGGGCAATTGTCCGGGAGCAGTTGTCGGGGGCAAATTTCCGGGGGTAGTTGTCCGAGAGCCCTTTTTTCTAGTAAATTTCTCATATATGATGTTGCACCAAAACCTAAAATGCTTTTTAGTTCTATAATAATAAGAGATTCCTCTCATTTACACTTTTCATACTATCGTTTGATGTGCTACTGTGCTTTTTCTTCACTTTTCTTAGAAGATTATTCATTTCTTAGCCTAATCCAATGAGATTGAAACCTAATCTGCCTTTTTGTGATTGATAAAATGAAATCTTAGCATTCCCTACTTCCCCTAGCCAGAGAAAGAGCGTGGCGCACTGCTCGAGGTTAAGTTTTAGGACACGCAAAGTTTGCTGTAGCCTTGTGGACTAGAAAAAAAATTCACCGCTGCACAATCCAGGTCGCGGTTTAGTTTAGATTTTTGTAATTTTCTTATTTGTTAAAAGCCCAAGGTTTTAATTCCAAGTGTCACTTTTTTCGCAATTAGTAAAGGACCTCAACCGAGCCCTCGTGGCGCCCAAGGCTTAAGATATACTTTTTCCGTCAAGAGATCTCTTGGTATAACTTGTGGACCCTCCAAACCCCCGACATGAACGATCGTTATAGCCCTCCAGGCCCAATTAACCCCAACCCTCTCGGTTGAAGTTTCTCCCCACAACGGGTTCTGAGAAGCAACCGCCCTCGGCCGAAATTGCTCCCCATAAACAAGAGTAGACCCGAATTTTGGAAAGGATTGAGCCACTAAGTCCACCTGGACAATCCTCTTAGGACGTAATAACTAATCAACATAGGAAAACTGGACACTCAGCTCAGGTTAAACCTCAGACACTTGTAATACCCATTTCTTTAGCTAATTAGCAAGTTGGGCGCTTCAAATGTGACAGGTAAAAATCACTAAAAATGAAACGAATGGGTTGGGGTACATACAAATACACCGATACAATAATATAGATCCTCCTTTATATATGTATGATATAATTCGTACATATTGTAAATGGATCTCATTTGATTTATAGTTCAATTGTTACACTCACCCCAGGTTAAACCTCGGACACTTATCACTACTATAGAATATGGAGATAGGAATTAGAAAGGTGGGTCCCTTGCGTCCTCATTAGATAGGTCCCCCCACTCTTTCTTGGGATCCCTGAATTTTTCTTTTACAATTCTCTCCTGTCTAGTTGGTGATGGTACTTAACCAATAGGACCTCTCTTCCCTTCAATGTGTGAATTTTTATGTTATGGGTGATAAAAAAATAAATATAGCCCTCAATTGAAGCATATACGTTTTAAAACATATACATGAGAGGGAATAAATTGGGCATTTGGGTGTTGAATACTTAGGTTTTATTGTTTTAATGTTTTATGAAAAGTAATACCGTCGAATACAGACTACAGAGTGGGAACCCTCGGTGTCGGCAGGGGCCCTAGGGAACGAGTTCGGCAGTGGGGGGCATGTTCAGAACAGGCGCCCATATGAGGTCACATACCATCTGGTGTACTTCGGGCATACGGCGAAAACGTATCCGGGCGAAAGTTAGTAGTCAGGCGAAACTCTTATGATTAGTACCCGGCGGTACGAAATATAGTAGCCTGGATACAAGTAGCGAATAACCTGAATCTGACCTAAGCAGAAAAAAATATATAAAAAAATTACTACGGAACAGAGCCACGCGACCTTGAAGTTGCTGCAGCTTTTTGAATGCGACAAACTCGCGGAGTTCAGGACCGAAATCATCGGTATATTTGAGTACCAGGACAACAAGTGGATCATGTCGTTCGAGTCAACTGGAGGAAGGGCACCGTTTCCAGCAGCAAAGGATCAATCACCTTCGCCCTGGCGCCCCTTCCACTGGTAAGGATTACCACCCGAGAGAATTGTAGCGGGAACCCAGATGGAGGAGGTAGAGAGAGTGATTGGTGGCCTCGGATTAAGAAAGATCATCCGATCGTCGAGGTTTCACCACCATATGGGACGAGCTTTCACACCACTCTCCTTATCGATGACTTCGTCCACACCATAGCCCTCAAATTCGTAAAACTGGAAGGAATCAGGTGTCGGATCTAATGTGTCACCTTAGTACACCACATCACCATATAATGTGCAGAATGTGCAGGAAAGCCCTGTTGCCGACGTGGAATTCATTGTTGTAGCTGCGGCGAACCCACAAACCCACCCAACCCAACTTCTAGTAGATCGAGTGCCGGTTCGTGGATGACAGTGACATCCGGTAGCGCGTGACATCGCACCGTCCGCACTGAGGTGATCATCCGTCAAAACCAGTTCAATGCTCTAGTGATAGAGCAGGAGGAGGGTGAGGACGAGGCTCCCCCTGCATTGGAACTTTCGGTCCCAACTCCTGTATCCCCGCATACAACGTCGCATGAAGTGGTGGCACTGGAACGGAATACTTCACCACGTGCCCCGCGAAAGGAGGATGTAATCACTCCTCAAAAACAAAGAGTTTTGAGAAGCAACCGCACCAGCAAGGCACAGGATAATGACTTCGAGGAGAATCTGTCCGCTACTGAGCCCAAAACTCATCAGTATGAAGATCCCACTACAAACTATCCTTGTAACAATTTAAAACATTTTTACATTCGTTGTCTTCATTTTTTAGAACTTTTCATTAATTAAATTGATGTACACGTTCTACCTTTGTTGTTAATTATCGAGTGGCGTCGTATCTCTTTAAATGTAAGAAATGATTGCATCACTTTGTTCTTTGGGCGTTGCAAACACCGTTTTATGACATCCATATTCTTATATATATCATGATATTCTATTTAACGAGAGGGACATTCATATCTCGAGTACTGCAAATACACTACTGGTTTTACATTTGCTTCATATTTGCTAGCTAAGCAGATAGGAATAATGTCATTCGTAGGATCGCATTATGACTAGCACAGACAAACCCAGACTGACGAATGGAACCCGATATCAACTCAACAACGACCATCTAATGCGTTGTTGCACCCTTACGCTTTTCCGACCCGAGGAAAGCATAGGTGACGACTCCGTCTTCTCTGATTCTGATATCATGGTGTTGACAGCACCCGGAGATGTAGAACTGGAGATCTTGGAGCGCAAGATATCAAGATCATCTGATGTTAATTTAAGGGAGAGCCCTATCCTTCAGACAGAGAGACCTCGATGTCGCAAGAAGACTGCCATGGGGACTGCCAAGAAGACCAGGACTAACCCCTCTACCTACTTAATTTCACGCTGTGTTCGATCAACGTACATGGATTCGAAAGGCACTATAAGAAGATCCATCAGCTGCTGAAGTGTCGTCAACCGGACATTGTCTGTGTCCAGGAAACGCACAGAGCAGAACCTGCTTCTATGGAAAGATCTTTGTCAAAGTTTGGTTATGCCAGATTCAGCAGCACAATGCCTAAGATCACAAATCCAACACCTCAAGCTGGCATGCGACCACCCTTCTTCCAGGGAGTTTCAATACCCCTCCAGAAGGATGTGAGGGAACGACACTCAAACACACGTGAAATCCTAGTACCCAACAGAGCGCACTCTGTATCACTCGAGAGCTCTCGTGTTGGGAAACGGATAACCATCGTAAATCTGTACGCTCCTGTCGATATATCGACTCCTCAGAATGACTTCTACGCAGAAGTCATTCAAAAATTGAGTACGCATGATTGGAACGAACTAATTATAGCCGGGACTTCTATCATATCGATAGTTTCAGAATATAAATATCCAAGATCATGTGCCAGGTATGATACACATTTTTCATATTTTTACAAGTCCGTTGTGGATACTAAGAGGAAGGGTAGAAGTCTCCGAGGAATGAATGCTCTGCATGAAAACTCTCTTACTCATATTAAAAACAAATTATCAATTAACATTTGTGACGAACATTTCAATCAACTTAACTAATTGCGAGATCATTCGTCTCAGATCATCCTCGACCAGAGATGGCTGTACAAGGAAGAGGATCCGAACAAGCCAATGAAGCTGGACAAGCAATGAATCTCTCTCCGGCTACTGCTTTATATGAAACACCTCTCGCTTCAACATATGCAGTAGCTTTCGTCAAAACAGATGACAACCGGAATGCAACCATACAAGATGGACTCTATGAAAATATAAAAGCAACTTTCGCAATTATATGAACTTTATAGAGTTAAGTTCATGGATATTCACACATGTTGAGTAGATTAGATGTCTTAGTAATTTTATAAAAAATACATCGATTATGAACCTAAATTTGACCCCAAAATAATTCATTCTTAGTCAACTTAGATCCGTTATGTCTTTTTTGACAGTTCTTGAATTATTATGGACATTCTTGGTTAGCTCATTGTATCTGTGTATCTTTATATCTTTGCATGTCATACATTTCTCTCCCTATTCCACATAATCCAGGAAATTTATAATTTGTGCGCGGTTGCTTATAGGGTTTTGCCTCTGGGAAAATGTGGAACCAGATTTATTTTTTGTTGAGACCCTAAAATTAGAATTTTAATTATTTTCAATTACCACGGCTGCTAAGCGTATTAGACAATATGAAAAATTGATATAAAAAATCCAAGTCAAAAACCTTCAAGAAATAAGATAATTTTAAATTTTAATATTCTTCAAAGACGAATCATTCTGCAGAGATTTAGCCCAACAAATAAGTAAGAAAGATGAAAAATCTATAAAAATATTTCTTATTCTTTTTTAAATTTTTTCTTCGATTTAATTCTCTTTTTGTATGGTTGCATGTCAGTGCATTCATTGTATTTTGTTTCTTATAAACTTATCCCCGAATGTATATATATATATATCGTGTTCAATGATTGCAATATATTTTTTTAAGTAATTCATTTTCAGTTTTTGGTTTTAAACTCTTTATTTGATATGGTGATTTATTAGTTAAGTGATTTATGAATCCTTCTTACTTCTCATTGGAAATGTTATTATATCTTAACTTGATTTGTTGAAGTTCCATTTGATCAATAATAAAACTTTAAAAGGGTGTTATTTTTGTGGAACATGGTCAAGTTCCTCCAGGACTGTGTTCAAATTGATCGTTCGTCTTTAACTATCCTGATTGCTTACCAATAATGATATATATTTCTAGCAGATGTTGAAAAACACTTTACTTAATCTACAATTCATCGATTCCCTCTCCATTTCTTCCAATATGTAAACTTTCCACGTACTTTGATCAAATTGGTTTAATTTTCTTGACATTGATTTGCTGAATTGTTGAATAATTGATTTTGAGTATGGTAAATGAATAAGTATTGTTTTTTTATCGTATCTTCATTTAAATTTACGTAAAAGAATGTTCATTTTTTTGACATATGCATAGTTTTGATATGAATGTCATCTGCAAGTTTTGTCACAATTGTACAATATTAAATAAACTTAATGGAATATATAAAACCATTTTAATGGAATCCTACATACTGTAATATCATGAGAAGTCTATATGGTTTGGTATCTGATGACGTACTAAGCTTCGTAGAAAGGAAGCAATTGAGTCGATTGTTTCCCGTATTCAACACGAATGAAACGATACCCATGCAAAGCAGAATAATAGTGTGATTAGATGATGTGCATATCATGAAATATAAATGAATATAATTTAATATAATTCTTTGAATATAATATTTTCACTTATTGATTTCGAGACGCCTTTCTGCATCTATATGTACATCGCTAAATCGTCGTTTTCGTGTTTCACGCTTGGATCTAATAAATACTCCAATTATATAACATATCTCACATTTCAATGTGATATTTATTCTCGAAAAAAACATCCATGTAATTGAAATTTTCTGAGCAAACATTACAAATTGTTAAGGAAAATCTGCGTAATAAACAACTACAATATTTAAAGAAATGAATTGACGAAATTTACAACATGTTAAGAACGCAATATACATACATAGTTGAAATAATAATCACAAATCAATGAAAAATGCGACTCACACGACTTAAAGCGGATTACTCTTTCATAAGACATTTAGGTTTGCATATTCCAGTAGTTACATATACAGATAAAGAGTGATGATTTCACAGTAATTACAACAAGCGCGTTACAGTTAGAAATGCATGATGGAAAGTACAATTAATTTGAACAAATTGCATATATAGTTGAATCAGCATATTATTTTGAATCGTAAATAATTCTTTCGAACATCATATGTATAAGCACAATAAAACAATTAATATTTTCATATAGTGAAAAAAACACTATCATATCACCTGAAGAATTATATTATATAGCATATTCATCCGCTGCAAAAACCAACATATCGAATGCGTAAATGCATTGCATACGAAAAAATTCACTGAAATGAAAATAACTGTCACATAATATTATAATAAAATCAATAATAAGACAATTAATCAAAAAATATATCATCCAAAGTATAACATCCCAGATTTAAGTAATATAAATGTGATTTGAAATATTTGCTTTAACAAAAATAAGAAAAAATGATTTTGTTCAAATGAAGAAGAAATAAGAACACAGATATATATTGTTTTACATTGCATAAGAAGTAATAGGGCAGAAATAGGAAACAGAGGTTTAGAACAGATAACTACAGAAGTAATCAGAAAAAAAAAACATTCATTGCATATGTTATACAGATAAAATGACTGAAAAAATTATGTCGATCATATTGACACAATTCTAAAATCATAATCTGATATATCCAAGTAATTAAATCGGGACATAAATAATG
>JAUELA010017265.1:0-11787 GCA_031471845.1 Boltenia villosa | reverse complement strand
TGGCTCAGTTCTGGGTTATGTACGATCTGACATGGACCAAGTTAGATTTGTTATATAATTCGGACATATCGGCAGACTGATAATCGGCAAAGAACCCCGATAAGGCAACATTACCAAGGATGACCCTTACTTATAGTTCTTAACCAGTAACCAGTACAGTGAAACATCTTAACTAGTGCTTTGAAGTATATAAGAATGATGCAATTGGTATTTCAAAGATAATTTCTCTGTCCTCATAAGACAGGGTTGGGCAAAACGCGGGCCGCATGGAGCATATGTGAATCTCTCGCGGGCCGCATCCAACAACAACTACATTAACTAAATGTTATTTCCACAGAAAAACGCAATTATCATCCATGCAAATGTGTTTGCGTTCGCAACATGGCTGCGAAATCTCATTGTCGTCTCGTTTAATCCGTTTTTCTGTGCAAAAATGTCTAGACCACACAAATTGACATCGGCTTGCGAGGAAGTTCGCGGGCCGCACAAGAAGACCTCTCGGCCTGCATGCGCCCGCGGGCCGTAGTTTTGCCACCCCTGTCACAAGAGCTTTGCGTTAGATTGCTTCGTCCCTGTAGAGACCAGTCAAGACAGGAAGACAAGTCTGATAAATTCGGAATTTACTTCTCAGGTAAATAAATGATAATGTGCTACTAAGTGGCTTCAAAACGTCAATTATATCCAATGGATGATTTTACAGCCGTGGCTAAAGTCAAATAGCGGAAAATATTTCCAAATTTTATTTACATTTCAAGTTTTGATGACCAAATTTCAGATATCATATTTATATTCCCAATTTTCAATTCATCACTAATTTTATAAGGAGAGCAATAAAAATCTTCTTTTATTTGTTATTGAGTTCATTCCGATCCGGAGAGAACTGATTATTTGAGAATATTGACACAGTTTTTACCAAGATATCGGAACCCGAATCTCGCTTTCATTTGCGCAATATTTGGTTCCAACCTATTAAACATCCTTTTACTGGGCGAAATTTTCACCTGATTAATTCCTAGCAAATAAATTATCGACCGTTTATACTTTTAATTCCACCAGTTCGATTTAAACTGGAATTTTTCCATTTTTAATAGTTTTTTTGCGCTCTTTAAATGTGTGACTTCTAACCATATAAGGTAAATGAAAAACAAATTTAAATCGTTCGAAGATATTTCCGTTCAATTAAATGCAAGTAATGAACTGGAAACTTTATTATATTTACTAAAATATGAATCATTTTACTTATAGAATCGTAAAAATGGAAGTTTATGGCCCAGCAACATTTTTGAAGCAATTGAAGTATTTGACATTTTATTATCACTTATTATATTTGAATTAATCCATTTCCAGTTGAAATGAGCAAATAATTGGCATTTTCTCCAAAAAAATATATATATTTCACTTCTCTACTATAATTTTTTGAATTTCAACATTTGATAGAAATTTAAATCAACTTGAACCCGTTTGCTCTTTTGAATCAGTCGAATGCAAAGCCAAGCACCTTCCAAAATTCCACTATCAATTAAGCATTATTAAATACGTTAATATAACATTGATTGAAAGTTATTAAATAAGCGATTTTTCGAACCCGTTTGAGTTCCTTCTAAAACACTCGGTTTAAGGCGACAAATGTAAGAAAGAGTACAAACAAAAAGAGAAGATATTACGCAAGATTGATTGCATGATGTTTCATTTGGTTCCAATCATGGTCGGCTCTGCCTTTTTTAATATTTTGTTCCTATGTTAGAGCAGGGGTCCCCAAAATGGGGTACGGGACAACTGCGCAGGGGGTCCGTGATGATACGACAAAACTGCCACAAACTTTACTTTTTTGTTATCTGTAAATGAGACTCGCATGTGTGCCGATTTAACCCAGCATAAACCTCGTTTGGCGCAACGTTGTAATCGCGCTTAGCCGTTACGAGACTCTTGGTTAGATTCGGGAGGCCAAAATCGTTTTTGCACCCCTGGATTAGGGTTCGAGAAAAACAGATTTACAAATTAGAGTACCTGCATGGTGCGATAATTCAAATGTTGTTCAAACCTCTTCAAATCTAGAACTAATATAGATATATCGCTTCTCCTTCCGCCTATACTTTTTGGTATGTCTACGTCACTCTATAATTGTTAATGTGACATAATTAATTGTCATTGCAATCACTTATTCGTTCTCTGTTCATTTATGACATACAATCCCATACCAATATGTAGTTTAATTTTACCCTGTATTTCTATCTCTTATGGTTCATTGATTTCCCTTTTGTTTTACTTCAGTGATTTGTGTGACCTTTGTTATACATGTGTGAGTTGGTGAAGGTGATGGAAGTTGAAATACAACCAGTGAACAAGAAGGCTGTCTTAGACTATTTTTAGTCAGTTTACAATAAAGACGTCATAATAGTGATGTTTTATTTTTCACTTCATTTGACTACAATAAGACTTTTTGTCGTTGATATAGTGGAATACAAAAATAACAGACATGGTCTTGTTGTTAACAATTAAAAGTTTTATTTCGTAAGCTTTCGCTAGATTTTCAGCTTCTTCAGACGAAGCATAAT
The DNA here is from genome assembly GCA_031471845.1 of Boltenia villosa. Taxonomy (NCBI): domain Eukaryota; kingdom Metazoa; phylum Chordata; class Ascidiacea; order Stolidobranchia; family Pyuridae; genus Boltenia; species Boltenia villosa. The sequence continues at coordinate 9,232 of JAUELA010017265.1, read as the reverse complement.
AAATGAATGCAAAAAGAAGCTAGATATGAAAATCTAGCGAAAGCTTACGAAATAAAACTTTTAATTGTGTACGAACAATACCAGGTCTGTTATTTTTTGTATTCTACAATTTTTGTTCGAGCATCCTTGTGGCATACGCCGCATACGGATCCACAACTAAAAGGGAGCATGAGAAAGGATAAACGGTTTGCCACACGACATCTCACAACTCTTGATATGCAATTTCAACCCCTTTTGCTTTGAAGCCTGGTTCATCCAATACGAATCGACAAAAATATTCGAATCCTAATCGGATTTATGCCATTCCCAAGTGCCCATAACCCCGTTTGTCAAAACTATTTTCACTTTCATCGTAAGATAACAGCAGCTCAACGCTTCACAAAGTAGTAAACATCGCCTCTGATAGCGGCTTTTTGGTGTAAAGAAGTGGCGAGTATGTAAAAAAAAACAGGGCAGATAACATAAATAAATATTTCTCTTTGTGGGTGGGAGAATATAATATTATCTTCGTCTAATCTTTAACAAATCACCAAATTGCTGATAATAACATAATTTTGTAGATATGCAAGGTATAAGTTACCTTTGCATACACTTTTTCAAAAGCGCTATCAATAACAAGTCCGACAGAAGAAAGATACGACATTTACAATGAGGGAATATCCTCAACAATAACTTCAACGTTATGAAGTATGCTTGGAACTAAACACTGATTTCAAGAAAAATTATTACTTGTAAGAGAAAGGTTTGTTTGCTAATGAAGATGAGTTGCTTGATTCTGATTCTGCCTTAAATAATTGTATATATATCTTGATATATCTTAAAATAGACAGCTTCTCCGGTATTTATAAGGCCATATTTGGACATAAGCTGAACAAGATATTCACTTTATATAGGGACCTTATTTTCACTTTGAATGCTTTGTTATTAATTTAAAGAATGAAAAGACAAGTTTTACTAAAAGAAAAGTTTTATATTGTGAGACCTTCTGGTTCTTAATATAGTACACGACCTCACCAAGTCTGTAAGTGGCCGAACGGGTAAAGCCGTCAGCTGGTAATATATGCTCCCCTAGAGGTTGTTGATCACCTCACCTCACTATATACCGTGTTCACCTTCAGCCTTGACGAGAGTAATTGACGGGGATGCTGAACTCCTCGCCGATACAGAGCGGTTTCACATGATCTTGGTCACGGATTTCCTCCGCTATCTAAGTTCAGCATGCTCGCAAGCCGGCCAGGTCGCATCATGCTTCCATGTATAAGCTCGCTACGGCTTTCCGATGAATCCGAAGGTAAATATGATATATTAAAAAACCAATAAATCTTATTGGAAAAGTCTTCTTAAATGCTAATTAAGTCTTCTCAAACCTACACGAAGTATGAACACGGAGCAAAACCTAGCAGCACGCACACGAAGCATTGATCAACTGCGTTGCTTTGATCAGTTTTACATAAGTAACAAAACGAACAAAACAAAGAAACAATTGTTCCAACATTCCCATGTTATCTTAATATTTTCATGTTTAAAAGGCGATCAATCAAACTTTGTCAATGTAAACCTCTTTTCGAGAAATTTTGCAACAAAAAAAATTGTGTGGGAAGAAATGTTTGTTGAGCATGATAAACTGCTTGATTGGAAGAGATATCCATGTTGTTTTTCAGGTTCAGAGCTCCATACCCCCATACAAATTACACTAAAAAGGTCAAAAATGGACCACCAACCAGCAAAGGCTTGCATTCTTTTAAGATTAAAATTCTACAATTACTGAAAAGATATGAATACTTTACCACTTCGTATTTCATCTTATTTTCACAATAATCACGAAAAATAGTCACTTGTGATATGGGTTGGGCGACATAGAGTACATACAGTACCGGATTAAGGCATGGTCTTTTTAGGCTGCAGCCAGGACTCTTCGCAAGCCGAGAGCCCCCAGATATCAAGTTAAGATAATTTATTGTGAAAAGTTATTCATTTGTAAATGCTGCATCAAAGTACAGGTATTCTAAGATATTTATTCCAAAAATCTATATTTCTGGTGAACATATCACGGAAAAAAGCAACATTGTACTTTATACATATATATCGTATAACGGTCGGTACGCTGTATAGCTTTTATGGCGATCTTTAGCGTATATAACCGCCCAAATTTTGAACAAAAACATTCAATAAATATACAACCCAAACCCTCGAAGCATCTCCTAAACTTAACCATAATCTAGCAAAAACCGCCAACGATCATTTTTTTTAAAATCCGTTTCGGACACTTATGTTCATGACCGCCCAAAAATGTTGAATACGCTCACTTTATATTAATAAAATATAGATTTCCTATTGAATTTGCAATCAGACTGGCCATATGCCCACCTGCTGTCCTTTTGATAATCAAAACTGTATAAAGATTTCAATTTGCATAGAAATTCTTCGACTTTGCTAAATAAATGCTTAATTAATATGACGAAATATCAATGTCGCTCCATCCCTCCCTATTGACCCTGTGACGCGCTATGCTATGTCTGAATTCGGCAATAAATAATATATCATCGATAAATCTGGGCAATTATTATATATTAAATGACTTACATTTATTGAAAATTTTGTTCTGTATAGTATATATAAAATAAGTATAGATAAACGCCAGTATAAATAAAATAAAACGTATAATACTGTTATTGAAGTAACTATAAAATATGCTGAAGTCAGAGATCGCCGACTTTATAACATAAATAACGGAATTAATACTCTGGGCCTCATGGTACCTGTAGCTCGGGAGACTCTAAATTAAAATCCGTCTCCGGGTACAAACAGTTCCCGGAATCAAGCAAACTTGATATTCTATTACATTCATATATAAGGCTGTAATATACGTACACAATCGCGTACACATATACGTATACACGCGGTTGTAATGAAACAAACCAAAAAACGCGTGCGTTTACGCGTACGTGTATTCCAGCCTTAAAGGCTAAAATACACGTACGCGGTAAACGCATGCGTGTTTTACGCGCGGCTATATCAAAACAAACCAAGAACGCGTGAGTTTACCGCGTACGTGTATTTTAGCCTTCAAGGCCGGAATACACGTACGCGTTTTTTGGTTTGTTTCATTACAATCGCGCGTAATTCTATTCCATACGTATACGCGCGGTTGTAATGAAAAAAACGCGTGCGTTTACCGCGTACGTGTATTCCAGCCTTTACTCTTTTAAGAGGCATCAATTTTTGAGAGCCTACAGCGCATCTAAGTTTGATTTGGTTTTCACAGATAATAATCACAGCTATCGGGGAAATAATGAATAGGAATCTTTTCTCTTTACACCAGGCATATCCAACCACAAGTAAAAACTATATATATGACGTCATTCATGACATCATAAATACGTGTACACATTCCAAAATTTTCACGAGGGCTGATTTGTAGCGTGGATGATGATTTTCATGCCATGTCGTACGTAATTACTTTGAGAAATACTTCAATACTCATAAGGAAAGAAGCCCTCGTATATTTCTAACGATAAAAGTATTTATCTCAACTAATTCATCAAAATAAGACCCTTCAGAGGGTTTATGCTCTCGAATAATCATGTGATAACCACGTACCTTTTGCGGAGCGATTTCTAGGTAATTTATAAATGAAAGTGTGAAACGGAACACCTGATTCAATAAAGATAATGGTGTGAAAAGCAACATCAAATATTGGCATTTGTTCTTCAAATATTATGATGAGCAAATGTGTGGTCTACAGGGAAGAATGAATCTGACAAGAAATTGTAAAGCCTGGGGTATTTGAACAAAATTTTAGGAAATAAATGGAAAACAAGTGTGCTTGGCTTGACTAGGTTTGTTTACCGAATCAGCTATTTCATGTAAAATGTTTTGATGGATTTCAATTCAATATTCTATCAACTGTGCGAAATGTGCAGTCAAAATTCAACAAACTGACACACCGTTCCCATTAAAGTCTCATAATAAATTAAACTAACATTGTTCTTACACAAATGAAAGTTTCATTTCTTAAGCTTTCGCTAGATCATAATATTTAGCTTCTTCAGACGAAGCCTAATAAAGAAGTGTAAAAAGAAAAGCATGAATTGAAAACTGACTCGTTATTGCGGAATACAAAGTCACTCAGTTATAACAAGAGGTGATAATATTGTATCATAATGTCGTGATTTAAATAGATCCAAGCGACCTATAATATCCGGAAAAGTCTATCGTTGCCGGGAAAATATATTAAAGGGAGCATGTCGAGGAAGGATAAACTGGGTGCTGCACATCATTTCACAACTGTACATAAAACTACTTGGATAAGAATACCATTTCACTACATTAAAATGTAAGGTACAATCTTCCTGTGCAGATCTGGAATGTATATTATATATTTCTTCCATCTCGGTTTGGCACATGGAATTGCATTAATCTGAATCTCGTGTAGAGAGAGAGAGACAGGGGCATATTTAGAATGACAAGCATTGTGATAACTAAGACACGTAAAAATAGCGTTGCGACGCGAGCTTGAATTGATGTATCATATTTATCCTCGGTAACACCGGAAAGCCGAAGCGGGCTTATACATAGACGCATGTAAAGCCGTGACCAAGCGTCAGTCACTTTCTCACGTAAAGGCTCAAGGGTGAACACGGCATATATTGAATTGAGGTGATCAACAAGCGTGCAACGCGTGAAGGTGCTGTGATGATGAAACCGAGATTCGAACCCAGAACCTCTAGGTGAGCATAGATGACCAGCCGACGTCTTTACCAGTTCGTCCACCGGACAGCTTCTCATTTGGAGAGAGAGACAGAGGCATATTTAGAATGGCAAGGATTGTATAAGTAAGACACTTAAAATAATGTTGCAACGAGAGCTATTAAGTTATGAGACCAAGGCATAATATCACCAGTCCAAACTTCTTTCTTGTTGTTGTTATTACCAGTTTACCAAAAGACATAGGAACATCCCCACCGTTGTTTTGCACAATAGGCAACAGTATCACCTCGTTCAAGTCTCATCATATACAAGTGTTCATGTCAAGTCTAATTTCACTCACAAGTTCAATGCTTGAAAATTGTTATGAATTTTCTCAGAATTCTTTCCACGTGAAAACTAATTTTATAATTCTTGTACGAGCAACCTCGACGCTCACGCTGCAAACGGGATCCATCACTGAAAGGGTGCGTAGAGAAAGGATAAACGGTTTGCTACACGGGACCGGCAGAGATAACTGTTGGGATAATCATTTTTTAATAAAATTCGGCTAGACAGTGACTCTAATATCACGCCAGCTTCTAACTTATTAAACTAACATATTTTTTCTCTCTTCAATACTTGGCCATATATAACCAATTCGTGTGTTTCATTTAGCAGTTACCTATTATGCTTCGTCTGAAGAAGCTGGATGTTATAATCTAGCGAATGTTTACGAAATAAAACTTTTAATTGTACGAACAAGGCAATTTCTGATATTATATTTCTATTAAATTCATGTTTTTTTCTAAAAATCACAAGATTTAATTCCAACCAATTCCAAAAATTAAAATTCGCAAAAACACAGAAAGAGAAAAAGATGTTCCGACTAGGGCTGTGGAATGATGAACGGTTAATCTTATCTGTTGAACGCGTTCGTTGACCGTTCATAAAATTAAAACCAATTTTACCGATGTTAGGATTTAAAACACTAAACTGCATCGGTATAATGATTAATTGTGTAATATAAAATTAATAAAGTAATATAATGCTGCTGGTTGTCCCGAATGAACGCTAAATATCTTGGTAAGACAAACTCGGCATCTGAGTGTCAGCATTGCGTTTAAAAATTGGTTTGTTTTGTAAATTCAGAACCATACAATAAAAAATAAATAATTTGGCCGGATCCAAAGTAGTATCCTAATAAATATACCATTAAAATATCCAATATTAAACGTAAAAAATTAACTGTTGACTGGTAAGATTTTGCATCAGTTAACCGTTTTTTAAAATGACAGAAATTAACAGGCCTATAATCCTGACCCACACATAGCAGTTCCAGATTCTCTCCCTGATAACAAGCCTGTACAGTGCACATGCATTAACTCCATGGATTAGTTATGACATTTTATGAAGAAAAAAAACTTGAATACATCAAACATTAAACTTAACTGAGTACCCTCTGAAATGACTCATGGGTCCCAAGTCGTCTGTGGACCGCCGTTTGAGAAACAATGACTCAGCAAATACAAATACGCCGTCATCACCAGACCTAGCAAATACATGCTTTGAAGCATACCCAGAGAAGCCAAGTTCAACAACCCGCAATACCACACCCAATCCACACGTCCAATGAGGTTATATCGGGGCAAAGGTCAAATATGGAGCGAGACGAGTGTCATTTCAAATTTCACGCTCTATTGATTTTTGATATGGATCAATGAATTTCATTTCCCGCCAATGAAAACCACCTTCATAACAAGATCAGACCCTTTCCTGTCTTCATTTGAGACCAATCACAAACTCTGGATTCTCTCTTTTGGGAAATCTTCTTGCGAGTCAAGATTTCCTATACACATTACACACACATACATGAACATGCACGGCACTATCAAGTGATTAATTTCTATTAGTTTAGCGCGGTACGCTTGAGCAAGGTGCATATTCACACTGCGCTGACAAACTTTTACACACTACATAGCCTAAACCTAAATGACCTTAGATGTCGATGGCTTTAACAACCCAAAAATAACATAACAAACTATATTTACAAAACACAATGGGAATACAGAGCGATCAAGAAGACATCCGCGCATTTAGGAGATAGTTCCGCTAATTTGGAGGATGGAAAGATAAGGAACATTCGTGCAGTAAATAATCCGTCAATCACACTTACAGAGACAGGCAAAAACAAGTAAGAGCGAGAAACACTAGGGAAAGTGTAACCACCATAACACAAGGGGTGTCATAGACCAGGGGTGGGAGAACTACGGCCTTCAAGGTCTTTATGTGCGGCTCGCGAACTTCTTTACAAGGCGAAGTCAATTTATGTGGTCCAGACATTTTCGCACAGAAAAACGCGTTCACGAGACTACAATGAGATTTCGCAGCCATGTTGCAAACGCAAACGGGTGATAACGATGGACGGAGTATTATTTTCAAGTCTTTTAACCGCTCAACGCCGCCAATGCTATTCAAAGGAAATGTCTACGATTGTGTGCGAACAATGCCTATTGTGCGGTACCGGTCCGCTCTTGTACTAGATGTGGTTACAATGAATTTGTAACGTAATTTCACTTTATGTTGCATGATTTGTTGATATGATGATAAATAACACTTAATAAATTTAGTTTTTGTCGAATGCGGCCTGCGAGAGATTCAGAAATGCTCCATGCGGCCCGCGGAGAAAAAGTTTGCCCACCCCTGTCATAAGCCGCCAAGTTAGGGTGCAGCCGCACGTCAGTATTTTTCCGGATTTGGATCTTCAACTGGCTAGTACATATTAAATGCTGCTCCAAAACTGTTTATCTTTTATAGTCGTCCATTGTGTATGCTTAAGAACTCATTAAGAACTCGTGACAATACTAAGATTTACTGATTAAAAATATACTTTCTATTTCGTGTGTATGACGAAGAGAGATTACTCAGCTTATGTATTCTCCTTTACTGTACTTACTATTCAATTTACCTCCCTTCAAATCTCCAACTGTGCTTCAATTTACCTCCCTTGAGTTTACCTCTTTTGCAAAACACTTATATCTCCAGCTTGCAACTGTTTTATTGTTAAATACTTGAAAATCACACAAATGTAGCTGTGATTAAAATATTGTGTCAAACGGTATGGGTTGAAACAAACAAACAGAAGTGGAATTTTGAGCCAGGATTTATGTTTGTATCGTAACTGGTTTAGGAGACCTAAATATCTATGAAAATGGAAATGTGAAGGACATTTTGGTCGATACAGTTGTCTGGGACTGGACTATAACAGACGCAGCAAATGAATATGAATAAAAGTCAATTAAGTAATAATACGCAAACACAGTTTCTCATACAATGCATATGGAGAGCGAAGTAGAAGAAGAAGCACTTGGAATACTATCTTCTGTGTAAGGCCAAAAATCTCCTCTATCTCCTCCCCAGTCCCTCTTCATCTGCACCCACAAGTATTCACAACCATATCCTCATATTGTCGCAATACAACGTTGCCAGAGGTGTCAAAATACAACAAAGATATAGGGGTCAGTACAGTGGGTACACAACATGGGGTAGGGCTGCTCCAGGGGTCCACGGAATGCATCATTGTAAGTAGTATAGCATGGTTGGTTCCATTTAATCGCCCCCCTAAAGGGAAGGGGCATTCCCCTGCACATCGATAGGCATGGTACCCACGTGGGGCTATTATCCATTCACCCCATCCTACGTCATCGAACCCCACATGCATGGGATACCGTCTGCAAATAGTGCTTCGAATGGCTCGTGAATGACCTGTATGTAGTGATGCTCCTTGCACTAGATCAGGCGTTCGGGCACTCTTCATTTTGTCAGTCTGTACCCTGGCATACTTCTTTTTGTTTTCATCATTAGATTTTTGCCTGTTCTTTCCTCGACCAATATCATTATTTGTGGACCTTCGTCGTCTTTTTAGCATTGTTACATCATTATCATCTTCGTTCTCATTCAATATACCGTTTGTATTGTCATACTTCGCACTGTTATCGATATATGACGTCACAGATAGTGGGCATTGTCGTCTGTCAAGAGAAACTAGCAACAATCTCGGTCTGTCGCGAATCAGTGATGCGCATTGTTTCGTCATGAATGACGAGGTTTCCATGGTAACTACCAAAACAGCTCTGCACATCGCTCGTCGCTTGCTTTTGAAAAATACTTTCTTCCATTTTTCAACCAAACCTCTGACGTCAATCGGGATTTTTCTAGATTGTGGTTCTTGCACATTGGAGACATGGTGTTTGGTTATGATTGGTTGACCGAGGATGGAAGTGATTTGACTCTTCATTGCGGAAGTTCGCTCTGAGGGTAAAGAGAGAGAGAGAGAGAGAGAGAGATTATTATTTATTAATCAATACAATTGAAAGGAGACAATGAATGACCATACGGTGTACAAGTCAGTTGCCACCAGAAATATATATTAAACAAACGTTTGGCCTAGATATCAGAAACAATAATATTATAATACAAATTTAGAAATAAGGAATTGAGAGAGGAGGGAAATGCATGGGAGGTTTACAGTAATAGAATGGAACAC
>JAUELA010017154.1:0-11789 GCA_031471845.1 Boltenia villosa | reverse complement strand
ATATACCAAATTTCATCTTTCTAGTTTATCTGGGAGTGGAAAAAGTGCAAGTTACAAAAATACAAGTCAACCCCCTCCAAATTCCATAGGATTGATCTCCGTCCGATAAAGTATAGTGTTTTACTTATTCTGGGACTGCCACCAATGAAATATTTTTTCATTTTTTTTGCAATAAATATTTTCTTATTTCACTTTATTTCAGACTATTTACCATGATAACAATACTGAACATTTCAAGGGTGTTATCAATCAAATTTTTATCACTAATTTTATAAAACTTATCAGGCTGCCCTTTCCCACATGACCAATTTTATTATTTACAATATTTAATTAATGAAATATGTTCCATTTGAAATGGTTTTGTTCTTTTTTTTAATGAAAAAGCGTAACTTATAAATATACAAGTCAACTCCCCCCCCCCCCCCCAAATTCCATAGGATTGATCTCCGCCCGGTAAGATATGACGTTAGACTTATTCTGGATGTACTCCACCAATCATATATATTGTCTTTCATCGTTTTTGCAATAGATATTTTGTTATTTCACTTTCTTTTAGACTATTTACGATAATTACAATACCTAAATTTTCAATGTATGTCAATTAATGGAATTGAATGGAAGATTGAATTGAAAAATAAAATTCGCAACTTAAGTCGAGATGACTTGGTTTTGACCCATTTGGTATAAGTGTTTTTATTTATAGTACAAGCATATAGCACATCCTCAAATCCTGTTGGATGGTTTCTCCTCTTTAATAGGTCAAATGATTTATATTGAAATTCACAATGTATTTTTAATGAGTAAACAATGAAAATATTGCGAGTGAGAGGTGAGAAAGCGGTTTCGTGTTCGGTGTAATAATATTTGCACAATATTTTGCGTACTAAAGCGCGGTGTAATAATGCAGCGGTTGAAATTTAATCTAAATCTCTTCCGGATTAGCTGCAGGTAGCAGACGTAGATGTTGATGATTTAAAGAACCAATAAATTGGTGAAAACATTGACCAGTTAGGTGCATAAATAATTTATGTAAAGGAGCTTTTCATCTATAATAGTAAAGGTTGTCTTGAATATAAAATAAGATTGAGCTGATTCTCCTTTGAAGTATTGTTCGTTGCATATTATTACCAAGATTCAAGATGATTTCTAAAGAGTATCTGATCATCTGCTTGATAATATGCACGCTTGCAGCGAAAAGCATTCAACAAAGTAAGTAAAAGTGAATGAAATACATACTTTATATTCTGTATGGCTTAAAAATTGTGCTTGTCGTTTATATATCGTAAAAATGCCTTATTGTGTCTGAAATCCATGGAATATGACTTAATTAATATATTTTTTACCCTTTTTTACCCTATTAGCGCGTTGGGTACTTCAATGGTGACCGATAAAAACATTGAAAAATTAAATTATAGGTTTTGGGTGTACACAGATACACAGATACAATAATATAGATCCTCCTTTAAATATGATATGATATAATTCGTATATATTAAATATGGATCTCTTTTGATATATAGTTCAATATAGTTGATTTTATAATAATAATATTTTCTTATTATAGCTTGCAAATATTTGTTTAGTTTCTCAAAGGATGTTACATAATAAATTTAATATTTTACTACCTCATGGATTAGTGTTGTGTTTCGAATATTTACTTTGATTTGAATCCAGTAGATTGAATTGCTACAGCAACGATGAATTTTGGTTTAGTGCTAGTTTGTCATTAACAAGCTGCCTTACATACTCTAATGTGAAGTATTTCCTATCTAGTTTTACAAATCTGCACCTATAAATAATGAATTATATTCATATTATATGAATTAATTAATTGTTTTACTTCCCTTTTCATTAACTTATTACCAAGATCGGGTATTTCAAGGGTGACCGGTGAAAATCAGGGAAAAATAAAATTAAGGTTTTGGGGTATACACAGATACAATAAGACCGATCCTCATTCATATATATTTAAATATATTATATAATCAGTATATATTGTATATCGATCTCTTTTTAGTAGAAATAATTATTTTGATAGATAGTTCAATACAATTCATTTTTTCTAATACATATATTTTCCTAATTTGATGCATAAATGAGTAGTTGATACATAGTTCAATATAGTTCATTTGCTAATGGTAATCTTAAGCCCACAATAATTCACCTCTTAAAACAAATATTTGTATTTATGTGTCATCTCATACGTATTTATATCAGATAAGTCAACTCATCTTCTTTGACTGTGTCTGTAAGTTTCCTTGTCGTCATGTGATATTTTGTTTATAATTTCTCCTACATGTTGACGTAATAACAATAGAATCAGGGTCAATGCGTAAGAACTATCAACATGAAACAAACTCAATTTTGGACATCGAACTTGTCAACGAGATTCAGCCTTTTCTTGGAATTGTAACATTGACTTTTCCTCGTTGATCAATGTTACAAAAATATATATATATTTGATCGAGCGTTGCATATTGAGTGACAGTTAACAATAACATATACATTGTCGTTTTCCATATTGATCTGAGTTTTAATTCTTTCTAGATCCAACTAATACAGCGACTGTTGGAAATTACAAATTGGAGAGATTTGACATTGCAAAGACTTTTACTGCTGCAAAATCTGCATGTGAAGACAGGAACGCTTGGCTTGTAGAAGTGAAAGATTCAACGATTAATGCTGGAGTAGTTTCGATCCTAAGGCGAGGATTTTAAATATTTTTTGGAATTACAAGATATGTGTTCAATATTATACACTTTAGGTGGACTTATTAATCTAAATTTTCATTTCAATAGTGGAGGAAGACGTGGATACTGGATCGGCCTACAGGACGTTGGGACGAATAATTGGGAATGGAATGATGGAACAGCTCTTGGATTTCAAAACTGGTTGAGTATATTTTATTATTTATACCTAGCGTTTTACTACACTGTTTCAAGGTTTTAAATTAAGATTCCATTATCCTGTTCGGTGTTATAATGTATTCGACAAAATTATTTGTACTGGATTTGCATTATTAAAAGATATCAAAATCCCGATTCTAATGCCCAATTCTACGTCTTTCCCACCCATAATATTTTTTCGTCTCTAGCTACAATTCAAAAAATGCTTCTGAATATGGAATAACGTTTCATCTTTTATATTTACATCTCATTTAATTTAAAAAATGCATCAATTTCGAGATGATATTCATTGGTCCGGAAAGGAGTAAGGTTTGTTGAAGAATATATTGATAATCTGTAACACAGAGGATGTCGTCAGGATATTCATAAAGAATGAGACGTGTGATATATTGATGTTATAAACATAATACAACTTTTTGAATGTATAATCTCTGTAACTTTACATTTGTTTCTAACAGGAACATCGGAGAACCAAGTTCCCGTAGTGAGGATTGTGCCATTGCTGGTGCCGATTCAATTGCTAGGTGGCATGATACTATATGCACTTCAAGCAGGAAATATATTTGTCAGACGGGTGAGTTTCAATTGCCTAAATAATAATAATTTCGATTTTGAAACAGTTTAAGTTAATTGAAATATACTATGAATAACAAATATATTTTTTCCCTATTACAATAAATTAGTATGAGAAAGGTAAGAAAACATATTAAATCAATAAAACTTTTAAGTAAGAAAGTTGACAGACAGGAAAATTGACTTGTTTTTACAGTTTGACAATTTTGAAGCAAGGTGGAAATTATAAAAGATTTTGCCTAATGGATAAAATGTAGAAAAAAATCTTCCAGTCATATTTCTATTGATAGTTTATATTTATAGCTTTGAATTACGATTTTCGAACTAAAAAATCTCCACTTCTGGCACACACGGACTGAATTTTGCTAGGTAACCTTCAGCAACTGTTCTTCACAACGAACATTCTTTTTGCAGATCTGAACACAATAGTCTTCTTCAATAATCTCGAACTAGTCTTCTTTGCATACAATGTTGATGGATCTGATCTGAGGAAGAACTTCGACGACGCTTTGCAAGAGGATCAAAACTGGCAGAGGTAAAATCACAGGAACTTGATCAAAAATTAGACCATGAACTGAATTACAGGTGATAATTTGTTTTATAATAAAAGATAATAAAATGACAAAATTAACCTGCGCTTCACGTTGTCGCGATACATGGAGAGAATAATATATCATAAAAGAATAGTACCATAGACAACTTAAATGGTATAAGTGTGTCCTATTGTAACTGGGAAAATTAAAGCTATCTGAACTTAAATATTTTATTTATTAATTCAAGAGCACCCGTAACAAATTACTGGATAAATGGAAATGATCGTGATTCTGAAGGAGACTGGGTTTGGGGAGATGGAACAAACATAAATGCAAGTTACACATCTTGGTGAGCTGAAACGATTCTTTACTTAAAAACAAATTCACAATTATTGGTTTGATTCAAATTAATACAAATAGACGACAAAGGGAGGGAGGAAATGGAGAAAATAAAAAAACAGCGACCGGCAGTACGGAGTGTATATAATTTGTGCTGAATGTCATTGATATAGATCTTGATAATCCCATCCGAGTTGAATTCAATGTTAGGTATAAAATACGAAACCCATGTACGAGTGTTGAAGGAGAAGATGTAGATAATATCCAGTTTGGAACTAAAGTATTCAATGTGTAAGTGATCATCAGACCCATGAAATCTCATGACACATTCCAATGTCCTCCTCAAGTTTCGCGATTTGAATTTATCTCTGAATAAGATTCTCTTTGGGGTTATTTATCATCTTTGCTTTCCTCCTCAATATTATTACGAGCGAATGATGGATTATTTAAGGGAGATTATACTGATATGAAAGTCAATAATTAGAATTCATTTGCAGGAGAGATTGGGGTGATGGCGCAATCGAACCGAATGGAGGTGCATCACAAAACTGTTTGGCGAAGTATAGGAATGCGCTATGGCAATGGGTGGATATCGAATGTTCTCGCACCATTGCCTACATCTGTCAATCAGGTAACGAAGTCTTATAATGTATAAAATTGTATAAAATCAATGTCATTCTAAAATCATGATACGCAGAGAAAAAAATGTATGTAGCTCTTGTGAGACTTATCGTTCTTGTCTGTCCTTTGCCACATTAATGCAGGTTTTCAAATTAAGCTAAGGAACCATCGACTATTCTATCCATGTTGATTTTCATGACGCGACATTTAGAGCTTACCTAAATTAGAGCCAGTCATTTCAATCACAAACATTGACTACGAATAGATTACAAAAACATAATCAGGAAGGTACACACCATCAAACCATCTTAAGCAAGATTTCACTGGCTTTATATTTCCTTGCTCTCTAATGTCCGCTCCCCAATGACGGTGCGCAAACGTCTGGCGCACATTTGTCAAGGAACCATTGATTTTACGCATTTACTCATCATTCACTATATGATTCGAAAGTATGAAATGTGCGTCATTATCAAGCATTATCTTGATTGTTTCCACAGATGAATTAGCAGATCAATACAACGGAAGTCCAATTAAAATACCTAAGGCTTGTGATATATTTTTGATACTGAAATCTTGACTGATGACATTACAATAAGAAGAAATAAAAAGAAATTTATATCATGAATTATGGAAAATACTTAGTCAGATCTGATATGAATACGACGTCATGTCGTTCTTTTAATTTCACAATTTTACATACATTGAAAATCAACATCGCAAAAAGACTTTCAAGTTGGAAATCTAGGAACATTCCAACACATTGAGATTAATACTTAATATAATTATTTAAAAATCCATATAAATGTAAAGTTTTACACTTAATTTAAACTGATCCAATATTTTTCAGATGTCATTAGCAACACCTGTAGTCCGGATATCTGTTCAAACAGAGGAACATGTTCGCTTGATGGTTCAAGATACAAATGCACTTGTGATGCTGGATATGTTGGAACTAAATGCGAAACAGGTGAAGCGATTGTATTTGCCATTGTAATTTATGTTCTAACATTGCTTTCGAAAATTCATCTATTACTTACACCAATCACTCTAACATTCTCCCAGGATTTCCTTGGGTAAACAAACGTGTTTGCTTAAATGTAAGAATCCCACAAAGTCAATTCCATATTCACCTACAATAAATATCGTACACACGTGTACCCTAAATACATGCATTGAAGCAAGAGACTGCTCAATATCTGAGACAATCAGAATATGAAATAATATATGAATACAATAATATATTTGTTTCAGCATTTGATAATATCGATAAACAAATTTATTACAGATCCATGTTACCCGAACCCGTGTACTAGTGATAGAATTTGCTCAGTATCTCAGTCAAATGTATATTATGAATGTGATTGTAAACCAGCATATGGAGGGAATACTTGTGCGGGTAAGTTATTTCCTGATTTTAATATCATTTTATCTTAGTCAGTAAATAAAGAAAAGTGATTGGTTGTTGTTTAAGGATTTCAAAATTTTTTTCTGATCATTTTCCATAAACAAATTATATAATTTTTTCAGATCCAAAACTTTATATGAACGGAACATGCAAATATCACATCAACTTCGACAACAGAATCTCGTTTTCCGACGCAAAAACAACCTGCATTGGTCTTAATGGTTCACTGGCGATGGTCAAAAGTCAAGCAACTCATAATTTCCTTATAGCAAGAACGACCTCAATGTATTCTACAAGTTCCGACGTTTTTATGCGGATCGGAGGTGAAAGAAACGACACCAAGTGGATATGGTTGGATGGGACATCACTTCCACTAAGGGGTGATGCGAGATTTGAGAAATGGTACAGCGGGAAACCATCCGGCAATGCACTCAGTTGCATTGAAATGACCACTTTTTGGGACATTGATGTAGTTAAGGATGGATATTTGTGGAATGACAAGACTTTTTCAAGTTCACTTGGTTACATCTGTGGAGTTGCAGGTAGATGCTTCAATGATGCAATTTTAATTCATTTAACTCCGATTTATCTTCTCATCTAATCATTCTAAGACGTTATTTTCGAATAATAGAAACCATTCCTTGCAACGTGGATAGATGCAATCAACATGGAACATGTTCCAGTACAGGCTGTCAGTGGAAATGTAAATGTGTTGAAGGATATCGTGGAGAAAACTGTGAAAATGGTAATTAGAACAGATTTCTTCATGTGCAATAACAAACAATGTTTTTATAAAATTTAATTATTTCAGAACTCATCATCATTCAACCTGTGAGAGGGAGCTTGGTCGTTGGTGTTGGTGAAACTGTCAATGTAGATTTAACAATAACAACCTACGACGGTCCAGTATCAGTGAAAGCTTAACAAAAACTCGAACCTAACGACACCATTTCACATCAAATCCAACTTCCGGAATCAAACAGTGACTTTCAACGTCGCTCCAGTTGATGAATCAAGTGCAGGAAGATACACTTTCGTTGCTTCACCTTCATCCAATGCTTACAATATAAGTACATCTGTTGATATAGTTGTACAAGGTATGAGATTTGTTTTGATACAATGTGGCTCCTATGATTGACATCTGGATGACATATTGGATGTTACAATATATAAGGAGTATTATTGGATAATTTCAATAAATTGAAAATCAAATGAACATCTCAAAGTCTTAGCATTCAATTTGTCTTCTCAATCCTTCCCATTAGGAGATATCATCAATAAAGGAATGTTTTAAATTTAATTATATCTTAGATTATAGAAAATAAACTTATTTTTTCTTCTTTCCAGTAAACGCGACCATAGCTAGTGTGGCACCGTGGCACCAACCACTATTTCAGCACCAGTAACTGTTGGTCCAAGCCAGGTCAACTGCATATCATATGGAATACCGAAACCTCGAGTAGATTGGTTCAGAGCTGGTGTCAATGTATCAACGGACAATAGAAACAATGTTTTCCAGAAATCAGGTCAAGACATTGCAATCTTATACATAGAGAATGCGAAGTTATCTGATGATGGGATATATACTTGCCAAGCGGTCAATCATGTTGGAGAGAACTCAACGATAATAATAAGTGAGAAGGAAATGACATTATCAGGTACACAAGAATTTTCCTTCAATACAAAATTGCTTTTCATTCAAAATATTTAGTAGTATATCTTGTTGATGGTAACAATTCATCCAAAATCAGATGATTTTCTTCTCCATCAGGGAGCACATTATGAAAGGAGACCAATTCATCACCAGCAGAGTTGAAATGGAGTACTTTTATATGAATATAAAGAAATTATTTATGCCAAATACTGGGCTTCATAAAATATAACTTCTTACTTGCAATGGTTATATAATTTGGCATAAAAAAACACCAGATTGAAAGTGTATTTAGTTTGTGGTTTTCTACAATCATATCATATATCGTACAAACCTACCTGTGAATGATGGACAATGTTTGATTGTTAGATCTCCATTTAATATTTATTCTTCCACTGGAGAAGCATTCACCTATTTCTACATTGACGATAGATGGTGAACCATAAACTGAATATTAAAATTTTATTTTTTAAATTTTCCGAATAAAATTCGATTTCATTTTTGATATTATGGTTTAATTATATTGTCAATATTGCTTTTCAATTTTTGTATTCAATTTATTTTTATTTTCGCTAAACATTTACTTCTTGATTTCAAAATGTGGATTTTAGTGTTTTAATGCTTTTGTCGACATGTTTGTACAGTGTACACGTATCTAAAGTGAAAAATGTATTTTTCATGGATGTAGGTGCATGTGTGTGTGAGGAGGTAGCGATTACGACACGATAAGACCTATGGTCATATGGACCATACGGGGATCGAGTAGCTACCGTCCAGCTGTAAATGTAATTACCATGCCTTCGCGCCAACTTATTCCTTGTAATCGCCTGACGGAAATATATACTACATCACAAATTCTTACACTAGCAATACAGTTTATTGGGGTGTCGGAATATGAAGACAAAGAAAAAAAAAACAACCACTATTTAAATTTTCCTGTGGATGACAACCGGATATAAAGGTGTGTACACTAGGAGTCGTTGGAGGACCGTGAAATATTTCATGAACACGCATACACGAACATGCACGACGCTTTTTAGAGACTAATTGGCCTTAGCTTAGCTCGCTACCCTTGAGCAAAGTTTTTAACTTTCAGCATGAATGACTCAGATGGCTTTAAGACCAAAAGGTGGAAAACATAGTTTTCTGATGAGATCGTCGGTCGAGTCAATTGGACGTGTGAGCTGGGCGTGAAATTACATCTCATTCTGTTGATTTCCGTAGTTTTTATTATTGAGACAACACTAAAAATACTTTCTGTACTTTAGACCTTATTGCACAAAATATTATGCTGATATTATTACACCAAACACGAAACTATGTTACATAGATCGAAATTGTTTTGTAATATCTCACTCTCAATATTATTCATTGTTTGCTCACAGAAAACACATTGTGAATTTGAATATAAATATTCTAACTTCATGAGTAAGAATAGCTAAGAAATAACCCATTAAGAGCTTAAGTGATAAACCATCCACAAGGATTTGAGGATGTGCTATTTGCTTGTACGACAAATAAAAACAGAGTCTTAAGTAATCTTGGCTCAAGTTTCGTCTACATTTTATTTTTCAATCCAATCAATCATTCAATTCCACTTGATTCACATTGAAATGTTTGTAATTGCAATTATTGTAAATAATAATAATAATAATAATAATAAAAGATAATGTTAGACTTGAATTCAAAATAAGTCAAACGCCACAAGTCATTGGGCGGAGATCAACGCTATGTAATCTAGGGGGTTGATGGAACATATTTCATTATTTAAATATTGTAAATAATCATATTGGTCATGTAGGAAAGGGCTGTCTGGTAAGTTTTATAAAATTAGTGATAAAAATTTGAATGATAATACCCTTGAAATGTTCAGTATTGTTATCATCGTAAATAGTCTGAAATAAAGTGAAATAACAAAATATTTATTGCAAAAACGATGAAAAATATTTCATTGGTGGCAGTACTTCCAGAATAAGTCAAACATTATACTTTATCGGACGGAGATCAATCCTACGGAATTCGGAGGGGTTGACTTGCATTTTTGTAAATTGCACTTTTTCCATTGTAGTGAGTTAGGATTTGCACACGAGGAAATCAAGAAATATTTGATTCGATGGGACTGAAATTCACATTTTGAAATCAATAATAAAATGAAAGTACAAATGTTTAGTGTAAATAAAAATAAATTAAATACAAAAATTGAAAAGCAATATTTTTGAAGAAATATCAAGAGTTTTAAGGATGACAATATAATTAAACCATAATTTAGAAATGAAATCTATTCTCATTTGGAAACATTAATTCTTAAATGTCAAGGATTGTAAATTAATCAACGTTATATAAAACAAATGCCATTAATCATATATAATTGAAGTTGTTGAAACATAGTTGCAGGAAGGTGCATAGTTTCATAGAATGTAAATGATCAAATTAGACATATAGGACATGGTTGTTTGGTAAATCAAATATTATATAAAGCCGGTGATATTTTATTAGATAACTTAGCATACGATGGCATCGCTCTACAGAAGAATGTACAAACAAATCTAAAATCGTATAAAGCACAATAATGAATATGCTATATGTGATAAAAAGAGAAGAATAAACTTGATAATTCAAGGCAAATATAAATATTTCACATTTGAATATTTCAAACATAAATCGACGCAAGGATATTAGACTAAGTCCTCCCGAAAAGAACATAATGAAAAAACATTCTGACATTATACAACAATTTTTCTGTAATTCGCTCATGTATTCAACAATGTAAACAGAAATATGTGAAAATATTAAAGATTTTACATTGTCATTTGTTATTGTAATTTGTCATTTTTATTTGGAGACCAAAATATGAAATACAAACTAAACTAAATTCAAACAATAACGTATATTTCAAACATCTCTACAAAGGATACACCTAAGTTGATGCTTCTTCAACGTTTTCGTATTGAAGATTAGGAATCGATGAATAAAGATTAACTTCATCTGAAATAGAAAGTTTTAAGATGAATTTCTTGTTCAAATTGGTATCCACTCTTTATTTATCAAATTATATTTTCCACCAGGATTCGAAATATATTTATATCCCACCTTGTGTTTGTAGCACGACTTCTTTAATATGCTTTCCTGTGGCAGCAATTTCATAGAGTCCGTCATCTGCAATTACAGCATTTCCCTCATAACGAACTGTTGCATTGTTTTGTTGAACTGATGACTTTCCTGCTGATCTTCTACGAATGAATATCACAGCTGATACAGCGATGACGATGAGAAGTATGGAGACGATTGGCAGAGCAATGAATATGACCAAAGAACCACCTGATATAAAAGAAAGTAGATATAAACTCTTTTGATAATTATTCGAATAGGCAAAGAGAATCAACGTAAGTTTCATTGATAGATTTAGTTCTCAAAATAGACCTGAACTTTTCAACAGAATTAAGATCGCTAGATATATTGGCAGATGGAAAATCATTCAAACTGTCATTGTTAATAATTTTTTCTATTTACCTTCAGTTGCAAATTGTGAGACTGAACTTCTTTGAAATAATACGTCATCATTGGTTGGTGTTGATGTGACAATGTAGTAACTGGGAAAGAGAGTAGTGTTATATATACTGGAGGTAAAACATGATGAAAGGTTCAATATAAATATATTGATCACATAAATTAAAGTTAATTTAGGCAAATAATTCAATCTAATGTACTTGTATAGATCAAGTCACGAACCACTTATATTATGGAGAAACTAACCTGTAAGC
>JAUELA010016934.1:0-11794 GCA_031471845.1 Boltenia villosa | reverse complement strand
TGCAACAGAAAACAAATCAAAAATAGCGGAATGCTTCCTATTACAACTTTCGCCAATCTCCCATTGCGCATTTCAATGAACGCTAGACAGACAATAAATCATTTTCTTTGTATTACCAATCACACACTCACTCTAATATTTACGATATTGGATACATATATAGCCACACTTACCAACGTTATTCATATACCTAGTATACTTGTTATATTATATAATAGATTATAGGCTAAAACATTCTAGGTAGCTAGAAGAAGCATAGAGAAAAGATAAATAGTTTGCTGCAAGACATTACACAACTCTTGGCATATTAAATAAATTAGTTGACATTTATATGATATTTCAGAGATAATTCTTTCTCTCTTCCCACCTTTTCTAACTCATCAACGCTTCTTTCCTTGTTTGAAATCTCGTCTTGCAATTTCTTGGACAGATGTTCATGGTCTTCAAATATTCTAAAAAGAAGTATGAATGGAATGGCGCCAAGTTCACAACATTTCAAAATGTTCTCACATCAATTTTTACCTGTTTTTATCTTTTTCTGCATGTCTACGGACATCTGCAATGACTTGCTTATGCTTCACAACATCAGCATTCGCAGCTCGCAGCCTGTCCATCAAAGTTGCCAGCGCATTGTCCTGTTCCCGGACCAGTTCCTCTAGTTCAGACAGCCTGGCCAGTTGCACAGATGTCGGGGCGGAGCTAGGTTTTTGTGACATTGCATCCTGCAAAAAAATTAAAGTTTATCTTTTTTTTTGTGTGTTTTTCTTTTTACGTTAAAAAATATATAAATTTTGACCGACCAGGGCAACTTTTCGGAATTTGTTGAAAGCTTCGTCAGTCTTGGAATGAATTTTCTTCTGCATCGTTGTGAGTTCAGTCTCGTGAGATTTGATGATACCTTGGTGTTCATGTCGGGATTCTTCCAACAACTGTTTGTGCCTTTGTAATGAAGAAGAATACCTCAGTTTATTATAATTCTTTTGCACTATTCTAAAAATTTTACTAAAACGTTTAATTTACCTGTTCAAACTGTCTTCTTTATGTTGAAGCCTCTTTTTCAATGTTTCTATAGTTTCCATGGCAACCTTCAATTGTTGCGTTCCATCTGATTTCTAAAATGATAATTAGTATATGATATGCATAACAATCCTATAACTATGCCAGTTAAATAATTCAGAAATGAAATAAAAACTCACGATGCCCACTTCGGATCTGACAACTTTAATAGCAGCAGCTGATGACGTTTGCGGAATTCTCATACGCAGATCGTTGATGATCCGGTCGCGGGAATTAACGTCACCTTCCAACGCGTGGACTCTGTCCTTCAGTCTGTCGCTGTCCCGCTCGAAGAACTGAAATATGTCATCTTATTACAGTAACATTTACATAAATGCTCATCATGTTGTAAGGTTATCTTATTACTATATAGATAGATATATACCAGGGCACAAAATTACGGCCAGTCATCGGTCAAATGACTGGCAATTTAAAGGCTTTGACAGTCGTCAAAATTTGATGCCTGTCAAATTGACCGGCTATAAAATGGCAGGAATATTTGTGTTTTCAATACAAAATTAACCAGGACACAAAATAACTCATTTGTAAAAGTTCGTTTTTCATACGATGAACGTAAAAGTTCATGTTTCGAACGATGAACGTCCTCAATTTACTTTATGTAACAAGCGACATAATAAAGGAAAATAACATTATCTCTCTGCACGCCAAGTGTGTATTCAGACTATTTCATTTATATACAATATATTCCCCCTGTTTTCTACCTTTGTGTTTTTCCAGCAGTAAGGTAATCTTATTTATGCATTGTTTTTAAGGCAAATATTTTGACAGGCCAAACAAGTTTTGACAGGCTTGGACTGGCCAAGCTGGTCAAAATGACAGGCCTCCCAAAATTCCTCTATTGTGCCCTGATATACAAACATAGTAAAACTTACCTTGGCTTGTCCTTGCAAGTCTGTGATATTGTTAGTTTGCTTTGAAATAGTTTCCAATGATTTCTTCAACTGCACATCTAGAGGTAGGTTTGGATCAGGTAGTAATGCTGAGACATCCTGCAAGCTGTTGTATTGGAAATCAAATTGATAAATTGGGGATGAACAAAAATATATACTACAGAAAGGCAAGTATGCAATTCAAATATTGAGTTGACTACCATTAATCCGGCAACCGAAAATTTTGGAATGTAGTTTCAAATTTTTCGGGAGGCGCCATTTATATTTTGAAGGCGTTGTACCCAGAATCAGCTGTATGCCCACACTTCCGACAGCAAACAGGCATTCCCTCTTATTTATTTGCACTGAAAAGGCTGAAATACAGGCACGCGGTAATCTTAATCTCGGGTTTGTTCTGATATAGCCGTGCAGAATCGAATTCCCACATTTTTGTGAAGAGACAGACCACCTGTGGATCTTCGTAATACTACCAAGTATGAAAGGGGAGATTGAAAGGGAATCAGTTTCGAGTATATATACGTCAAGAGCAATGTACGGTAAACTTTTTTCGTGCATATATACGTCAAGAGCAATGTACGGTGAACTTTTTTTACATGCTTATATACTGTACGTCAAGGGAAGGGAAGCGGTTAAGCAGAAAAAGGTTGAGAACCACTGATATAGAGTATATAAAAATTCAGTGGACAAAAATAACCTCAATAATCCGAAAATTTCGAAAATTCGCCAGTCCTAATGTCCTGTGGTTGCCGGATTAATGGTAGTCGACTGTACTTCATCATAAGTATTCTCAAATACTGTAAATTCTTACCGTTTTGTCCTCTTTGACACTTCCCTTTGCTTTAAAGTGAATTGATCCAACATTCTTTCCAGATCAGTCTCCCTCTGTTCCCACTCTAGCTGTTGCTTTTCTTGAGCCTTGAAGAGAAACAATATTATTTGAATCAATTTTTAAAATAACATGAATAAGACATAATGGCGGTCTCAAACCTTCAACATCAACACAATGTCTTCCTCGAGACCGGAAATAGTTTTCTCGTGTTGCGAAGTTAGTTTTTCAAGATATTTCAACTCTTCATTCTGTCGCACGACTTGACGCTGAAGTCGCATATCCTGCAGTCGCAGTGCGTCCATGCGTTCACACCATTCCTGGAGTTTTCGAGCTCCGCGGCCATCCTGTTTGAAGATAAATACATCAGAGAGTTTTTACTTTTTACAGAGAGAAAATATATTTCACTACATTTTATACTGACTAATTGTTATATAAATTGATGTTATGTCAGGGCACAAAATAACTCATTGTAAAAGTTCGTTTTTCATACGATCAACGTAAAAGTTCGTTTTTCGAACGATGAACGTCCTCAATTTACTTTTTGTAACAAGCGGCATTATAAAGAAAAATAACATTCTCTCTCTGCATGCTAACAAGATTTTATTTATATACAATATATTACCCCTTTTGTCTACCTTTGTGCTATTTTAGTAGCAAGGTAAGCTAATCCATGCAGTCTTTTAAGGCAGATAATTTGACTGGCCAAACAACAGTTTTGACAGGCTTCTACTGGCCAAGCCGGTCAAAATGACATGCCTCCCAAAATTCCTCTATTGTGCCCTGTTATGTCCCAAGTTAATTTTCACTTAGGAATCATAAGTTACCTTTATAGTTTTCTTCAGTTCCTCCAATCCTTCTCTCTTGATATTAGCTTCTGCGAGTTGATCTTCCACCTTCTCGCGTTCCCTGCGAGTTCTCTTCAATTCTTCATGGATCACTGCCTTGTCTTCTTGCAGCCTGCATCACCACATACAATTGTTCATAGATTGCTACTTTTCATACTGAGCGGCCTAATCAGAAATTAAAATTAAAACAGAAGATATTCAGAGAAGAAATTGTACCTGATCATAGCTTGTGAAAACTTCTCCTGCTGATGCAGTGGTAACGCTCCACTGAACTGTTGTCGCAAACTCTGTATTGTCTTTTTCAATTGTCGACTCCTGCTGGTGGCTTCTGTGCGGATGTGATATACCATCAGCTCCTTTTCATCTGTAAGAAGTATAATATTTTGATATTTGAAAATTTGTATCCATCATTTAGAAATTTTGATAACGAAATCAGATTTTAGTATCTCCACCCTTTATCCAGAAAAAAAAAAATTTACCAATCAACTTTTCTTGTTTCAATACATGAGCTTCTAGTTTCTTGACAGTTGAGGTAGTTTTGTCTAACTTTAGCTTCTGATCTGCCTCCGTTGCTTGGAGAGTGACGATTTGTCGATGGAGTTTGCCTGCAAAAACAATACAAACTTCAAAATGTGTTTACGGTTAATTTGTACAGTTTCTATTCGGAAAAATGTTCTAACCTATGAGAGATTTGTCATCACTCTGCACTTGAAACTCTCTCACTTGTTGCCGTAGCGACCTCATTTCTCTCTCTCTTCCTTGCTGCTGAGATTGCAACGTCCGCAGTTGGTTTTGTGCGATGTCAGCCATGTCTTGCAGTTGTGACATCCGTACCTTGATACAGAAAACAAGATAGACACAATTAGTGTAAAATTAGCCAGGAAAAAAAACAGTGAATGCTTGGCCAATGGACATGAGGGCAATACCTTACAAGTCAAAATATGTGTATTAACCCTTTCCATGCGTTAGGTAGATGCCTTGGATTATTTCGCATTGTGTGCGCAGGGCGGATATGCCTTCAGAGGATAACGGCAATTGGCGTTATTCGGATGCATATAAAGCATCTATTACATAGTATTATGGCGGATTTAACAAAGATAGTCATTAAAATTCTCTTTGTTATCCCAAATCGAAGTTATATAAATAAAACAAAATTTGAAATTGTTCGCAAATGACATTGAAGGCAAAAAATTGTGTTCTGCGAATACGAAGAGACCTGATATTACAGCTTGATAGCAGCATCTAGTGGTATCAATTGGACCTACTTTCAAGTGATTTGAAAGCGTTTTACTTTTAATTTCTCAGATGTTATGCGTTATTATGCACGCGTTTTACACCCTCTTTCAACCGAACCTAGTGTGAAGCTTCTATGTTGAATCGTAAAAATCTTATAAAGATTTTCCGAGTGATAAGCAAAATTGCGAAAATTGAATAATAAAAATCTCGCAGTTTTAGTAATTTAAATTCCGCATGGAAAGGGTTAAGATTATAGAGTAGCTATGTAAGAGACAAACACTAATAAAAACTATAGCTCAATTTAATTTTGATTGTCAGAATAATATATCTTTCTACAACAAACGCTTTATCCATCCATTACACAAATCTCACAGATGATTACACAACTTTACCTTCATTTTTGCAGTATCTTCCTCCAGTGAGGAAACCTTCTTCCTGTCTGCTTGACTCACAGACAAGGGCACAGCTGCGGCCAGTTCATCTCTCAATTCCCGTTCTATTTTTTGGCTCATCAAGTTCAGTTTAGTTAACTGTGAAAGGTGAAATGAATGGTGATGAACCTATATTTCTATTATATTTAAGTAGTTTGTGACGTGTAGCTACGTACTTCAGAAAATTTTTGTTCCAATTCAGCATTCCTGTTTTCCAATGCGTCAACGGTCGACTTGATTTGATTGTGCATCCGAGACGCATGATCTGCACGCTGTCTCTCGTTCAGTTCTTTCATTTCGAGCACTGTAACCTACAGGAACAGAAGGAATGTGATCAATATTGAAAATATTTTCCATTAACCCTTTCCATGCGTAATTTTAATTAAAAAAGCGACAATATTTTTTCACTCATTTTAAAAAATTTGCATATCACTCGGAAAATTTTCATAAGATTTTTATCATTCAACATAGAAGCTTCACTCTATGTTCATTTGTAAGAGGATGTAAAATACTTGCATATTAATGCATAAAATCAAAGAAATGTTTCTATTATCCTACTCCTCTTCTTCAATATTCAGGAAATGTTCAAATTTCAAGGGAAAAAGTTATTTTCTAACATCAGGTAAAAATAGTAAAACGCCTTCAAATGTTTTGAAATTACGCCTAATTGATACCGCAAGATGATGCTCGAATGTATTTAAACCTAGAGACCTTTAATCTTATTTGTTCAATTCCAATTTTTTGCCTGCGAATTCATATTTGTGAAAATTTTGCAAATTTGCATATCACTCGGAAAATATTCATAAGATTTTTACTATTCAACATAGAAGCTTTACTCTAGGTTCGTTTGAAAGAGGATGTAAATGCATGCATAATAACGCATAAATCTGAGAAATTATTCGGTTATCCTACTCCTATTCTTCAATATTCAGGAAATGTTCGAATTTTTCAAGCGTTAGTTATCTTCTAACACCAGGTAGAAATAGTAAAACGCCTTCAAATCTTTTGAAAGTACGCCTAATTGATACTGCTATCAAGCATTTAGAGAATTTTAGTGACTATTTGTGTTACCTCCACCATAACACTATGTAATAGCTGCTTTATATGCATCGGAGTAACTCCTTTCGCACGCAATGAAAAATAATCCACTGCGGATATATCCGCCTAACACATGGAAAGGGTTTTAAATTGAAGGCACAATAGGATACAGATATTGAAATTTTTGAACAGAAATAGGAAAATGATATATTTCTAACCTTTTTCATCACTGACGATATCTCATAATTTATTGCATCTTTGCTGCTGGACTGTGTCAGCTTTGTGGAACTTGTTCCTTCTGATCTCTGCAATGCTTCTTCAAGAGTATGTCGTTTTTCTTTCTCGATCGTGAGTTCATTCCGCAATGAAACCTGTTCCTCATTCAGAATCTTTATTTCAGTCTGTATTGATTCAGAAGTATTATAAGGTTATATAAGAATAAATAAAAATTATCTGATTTTACTGCATTGTCACAGTTGGGGGTGTTAATTTCTGTCATTTTCATAAACGGTTAACTGGTACAAAATCTCATCAGGCAACAGTTAATTATATACTTTAAAAGGCGGATATTTTAATGGTGATATTTATTTGAATACTACTTCCGATACGTCCAAAATATTCATTTTTTTATTGTATTGTACTAAATTGGCGAAACAGAACAATTTTTGGACATTGAAGGTAATTTTGTCCCGATCTAACGTGAATAATTAAGTCATGTTCATCATATGCCCTTGATGATCAGGCAATAATGATACTGAAATGACCAGTTTGTCCTACCAGATATTTGGCGTTGATTCTGGACACGCAATGGCTGTACAATACTGACACAATTAATCCTTACGTAATGAACATTATTGTTTCAAATGTAGCATCGGTTAAATTGGTTAAAATTTTATAAACGGTTAACTAACGAGTTAAACAGCTAAGATTAACCGTTGACCATTTAACAGCCCTAGTCACAGTTTTTCCGGAAAAATATCAACTTTCATCTCTTGCCCGTCTGACTACTGACAAATCAGGTATTGAAAGGCAAAAAGATACGACTAACTCAATGTAACTCAACCTGCAAAGTATCCACTTTAGTGTTCTTGGCAACAAACTGATTTTCCTTCTGGAGTAAATCTCTGTATTTTGCCGTCAAATCGTCATATTTGCGATTTCCCGCTTCCAATTCCACCTCTGGTACACTGCTGTCCAAGTTCTTTTGTAGAGAAGCTGTCAACATGCATAATATTGGAATTTTTAAAATTTTCAACTTTTAATGAAGTTATTTCTGAAGCAAAAATTTACCAAACATTCACCTATTTTGTACGCAGCCATGTCCTTGTAACGTTCTAGGTACCCGATTCTTTCAGAGACTGCTTTTTCCATTTGTAGAATATCATTTCTTAATTGACTATTCTCTCGATGAAGCTGCTCTTCCGTGAATTCAAGAGCTGGAAATTCAAAGGTTCTAATTTAAGTATCAGTGTTCAGTTTTAATTCTAATTGTGCAGTTTATGTTTAAAAGGTATCTACTAGGGATGGGACGAGTCCAAGAAATTTCGACTCGATCGAGTAACGAGTTCTCGTCAATGACCTCATCAATTTCGTGAATCCTTAAAAACGATTGTTTTGTGTAGTCCTATTTAAAGAGCACTGAATGCTAGTGAGTTTATGTTACTTTTTTGCTTCCTGGTCATGTAAGTCAAAAACAAATTATTTTAGGTGCACCGCAAAAAGGGATATTCTGCCTTACGATATTAAAATCAGAAGAAAAAAAACAGTGCCATATCGATTGACTTGATTATTTTATAGTAAAGAACGTTTAAAATCACTCGTCAATATAATTTTCCATTGTCATTGCTTAGTCGCAGTCGCAGATACTTTCGAACGGACGTCCATTGCATTGTTCATCACAGTGGAATGATATTCCTAACATGAGAAAAGTGTTGCTAATTTAGCCTTTTTTTCAATCGATCTAGTGGATTTTGATTGTTACTGTTTTTGTATTGGAGATCTTAAGGCCTTCATCCACTGAGGTCATTTGCGGAATCCTTTGTGTAACCTGTGCGATATTTTGTGACTAAACAATACTGTGGGATAGCACAGAGAATCATGTATTCATCAGGCCTCAATAGTACTCTCGAAAAACGAGAGTCTTTCGCAGGACTCGATCGAGTCCGAGTCCTCTAAAACTCCCAAGACTGGGACTCGTTCTGTCCCATCCCTAGTATCTACTAGAGTAAAAACTACCTTTGTGATGTCGAATGAGAGTCTTTTCATTAACTCGGAGTACGGAGATCTTTCTCGTTGTCTCACCGAGTCTTTGTTTCAGAGTATCAGGATCTCTTCTGAGTGAATCAAGGAGGCGCTGAGGAGAAAAAAATGATTACAGAACATATATTAAAAAAAATTGTCAAAAATTAAATGAATTTTCAAATAAAATTACATCAAGTTCCTGAAGCCGAACTGCATCCTTCTCAATCTGCTCCTGCATTTTCTTTTTCTCTTCTTCTTTCCTACTCTTCACATCCTCCCACTTCTTTTTCTCCTCCAGATGTTCTTTAAAGAAACATAAGTTACATCTTTCTTTTTCAAAAACTTTATATAAGTAATCAATCATGGATAGATATCCTCCTACCTTCATAAACAAGATGATTCTGATGTCTGAGGACATTGAACTGCCTCCTTGATCTTTCCAGAGATTCTGTGATCTCCTTCAGTTTAACATCTCGTTTTGCAACATCCTCCATCACCTGGAAACAAAATTTTAATCTCCGAATCTTTTTTCAGCTTGCGAAGAACCAGAAGCCCTTCTTAGAGTATTGCAAACTTGCCTGTATGAGTTGTTCATTCAATGCAGTAATTATATCTGCTGCAGAAGCATCCACATTTTCTGGAAGAGGAACGGTGTGGATCTCTGTCCTTCCACCCTTGCCCTCTGCCAACTTGGACAGGGTGGCAATTTCAGCTCTAAGAACTTCATTCTGAAAATACATGAAAAATCATCAATGTTGACGTTTTCTTCCTTGGAGGTAATTGGTTGAAATTTAAAGAAAGGGACCATACTTGGGTTTTGTGGTTTGCTCCCTGACCACTTGCAGCAGCCAGGTCAGCCCTGGTTGACCTCAACTGCTGCCTCAATTCATCATTTCTGCCGGTCAGTTGGTCCACTTGCGCTTTCATATGAAGAGCAGGTTCATATTCTCCGTGAATATTCTTCACTTCGATTGCCTGAACATCAAGTATCAAGTAATAGTAGTTCATTACCACCTAAGGCAAAACTTCCTACTTTAATTTGAATATAGAACATAACATACGTGAATCAGCCTTTCCAATGATGGTATCTCCAAGCTTCCAGAAAATGTTCCGTCTTCTTGTGATTTCTTCAAGGCTTCTAGAATCTCCTTCATTGCGTTTTTCAGATCATTGTTCTCACTTTGCAGAGATTTTCTTTCCTAAATTTTCAACATGAACATCACTAATACTATTGTCTTCTTTTGACATGAAAACAGGAACTTGAAAAACATGAAATTGAAATATATGAAAAACAGGAACTTGAAAAACATGAACATGAAAAACATGAACACGGAAAACAGAAACATGAAAAACATGAACATGATAAACAGTAACATTGCTAACAATACTGTCTTCTTTTTACTGACTTAAATCTATTCATCCTGATTTAGTTTTGATCTCTGACAACAATTAATACCTGTTTCAATCTTGCGTTTTCGCTCTGTGAGTTCTGTAGATTTGTCTCAGCTTGTTCAGCCTGTCTATTCAACTCTTCCACTCTCCAGTTCATCTGTTGCATTGTTCCTCCGGAAAATCTCACACTTCTTGTTCTATGATAGAAATAGGATTGATATTTAGCTTAATTTTACAAGACAAACATCCTCCCATAAGAAAGCAAAGATACGAAATTGATTTTGAACTAAACCACATTTAAATACTGTAAATTTTCGTGTAAAATACGCATTTTATAATATGCCTCGATTTGTCACCAAAATATTAAAAAATGACTTTCTATTACCATGTATATATTACGCACCCATAGTTTGATGAAAAAAAATGACAGTTTTAGTTTAAAATATTTGTTCATGATTACGACATGATCAATACAGTCGAAAAATATTATCTGCAAAATAATTTTCATAACACTTTTGGTGCTATAGGATGTTTATATACGCTCTTTTACAGTTTACGATTGGGATTTATTGTTATATTTTCGTCAAGTTTAAAGTATATTGCTTAATTAATAAAATTAAAAAAATCCTTATACCCATGCATAATACGCACCCCCAAAATGACTATGAGTATTATACACAGAAATTTACGGTACTTACTTCACAGGTCTGCCAATTTTCCGTTTCCTCTTCAGATCTTCAATAAAGTCATCGATCAGTTCCAAGTCATCCTGATGCAAACCTTCTGACATTGCCTTCTGACTATAGGTCTGAGCTTGCATTCGGATCTGGATTTAATACAAGGATAAGATTGTGATGAATGCATGAGCTGCCCAAGGACACAGTTCATAAGTTGAAGATTTAATGATTTGATAAAACAAAGTATTTTTCAACATTATCAAATTTGATAATTCCGTCAAATTGAAATTTTATTATTTCACTTTATTAATCACAAAAGGTCGAATCAGGCTAATAAATGATAAACTAATACAAAAAGTAAGGAAAAATTCAAATTCTCAAAATATAAAGTGAAATATAGTAGCACATCAAACAATAGTATTAAAAGTGATAAAAAAAATGCCTGATATTTTATATAGAATTAAAAAGCATTTTTAGTTTTGGTACAAAATCACAATTTGAGAAATTTACCAGAAAATCAATATTATTACTACAAAATGTCATTCAATTCATTAATTCATTAATCTTTTTTTTTTTTCCATGCTTAATATTAATTTTAAAATACTTGATACTGATATGGTCAACATGGAGAATATTTTGTAACACCGATGATGGTGAAATCTACATACCTTGAGTTAAAAAAAAATAATTAAAGAAAAATAATAATAATTCGAATCGTCGAATCACTTTTTCCGATTCGAATCAAATGCGATTTGATTCGGATTCGAAGATTCGAATTGAAGTGCCCATCCCTAATCTTCACACACATTTGACCACTTACCTGCTGTTTCATCTCAATCCTTTCATCTTCCAGTCGTTCAATCTCCTTGAGGAGGATCTGGTTCTCTGCTCGATGCTGCTGTTGACGTAGGGCCCTTGATTTCCTCATTTTAGCGATGTCAGTTAGATCACGGGGATTCACTCCCAATCTTTCACGATATTCTTCATTCTCTTCAAGAATCTGCCGTGAAAGAGGTTCGATATCAATAATTACACAAGGTTGATGTACTCACTCAAGGAAGTAGAATAAAACTCACTTCATTTAGTTTTTCTTCCACTACATTCACTTGCTTGATCAATTCCTCAATGTCGTGGTCTC